>PVKU01008676.1:0-70946 GCA_004027475.1 Anoura caudifer | reverse complement strand
AGCTTTAAGGAAAGAAAGAAAAAGAGAGAGAGAGAGAGAGAGAGAGAGAGAGAGAGAGAGAGAGAGAGAGAGAGAGAAACACAGGTATGAAAATGGAAATGAATAAGTACCTAGCAATAATAACCTTAAACATGAATGGATTAAATGCTCCATTCAAAAGACATAGAACAGCTGAATGGATAAGAAAGCATGACCCACACATATGCTGCCTACAAGAGACCCACCTCTGGACAAAAGACATACAGAGACTCAAAGTGAAGGGCTGGAAACAAATTTTCCAAGCAAATGGACAGGAAAAAAAGCTGGGGTAGCAATATTCACATCAGAAAAAATATACCTCAAAAGAAGAGCCATAAAGAGAGACCAAGAAGGTCACTTCATAATACTCAAGGGAAAAATCCACCAAGAAGACATAAACATTGCAAATATATATGCACCCAACAGAGGAGCACCTAAATACATAGAGAAAATCTTGGAGGACTTCAACAAAGATATTGACAGCAACACAATTATAGTAGGCGATTTTAACACCCCATGTTAAAAATGGACAGATCTTCCAAACAAAATATCAACAAAGATATTGTGGCACTGAACAACATCGTAGATGAAATGGACTTAACTGATATATATATATAGAGAGAGAGAGAGCTCTTCATCTCAAAGAAACTAAATACACATTCTTTTCAAATGCCATGGAACATTTTCAAAGATATACCACGAGATAGGACACAAAGCAAGCCTCAACAAATTCAAGAAAATTGAAATCATACCAAGAATTTCTCTGACCACAAGGGACTGAAACTAGAGATCAACCCCAAGGGGAAAAACCAAAAACCCTTAAAATCATGGAGATTGAATAGCATGTTATTAAACAATGAATGGGTCAAGAATGAAATTAGGGAGAAAATCAAAAAGTTTCTGGAAACAAATGAAAATGAACTCACAACGACCCAAAACTTATGGGACACAGCAAAGGCAGTCCTCAGAGGGAAGTTCACAGTGATACAGGCCTACCTAAAAAAGATAGAAACATCTCAAACAAACAACTTAACCCTATGCCTACAAGAACTTGAGGAACAACAACAAAGACAGCCCAGAGCAAGTAGAAGGAAGGAAATAACCAAGATCAGAGCAGAATTAAATGACATAGAGACTAAAAGCACAATTCTAAGGATCAATGAATCCAGGAGCTGGTTCTTTGAAAAGTTAAACAAAATCAACAAGCCTTTAAGCAGGCTCATCAAGAAAAAAAGAGAGAGGACCCAAATAAACACAATCAGAAATGAGAGAGACTACAACTGACACCACAGAAATACAAAGGATTGTAAGAAATGACTATGAAGAACTGTATGCCAAGACATTTGAAAACCTAGGTGAAATGGACAAGTTTCTAGAAAAATATAATCTTCCAAAACTCAATGAAGAAGAAGCAGAAAGCCTAAACAGACCAATAACAGCAGATGAAATTGAAGCAGTAATCAAAAAACTCCCAAAAAACAAAAGCCTTGGACCAGATGGTTTCACAGGGTAATTCTACAATGCATTTAAGGAAGAGCTAACCCCTATCCTTCACAGATGGTTCCAATAAATCCAAAATGGTGGAAGACTTCCAAACTCTTTTTATGAAGCCGGGATCATCCTAATCCCTAAACCAGATAGAAACAAAGAAAGAAAACTTCAGGCCAATATCGCTGATGAACATGGATGCTAAAATCCTCAACAAAATATTGGCAAACCGCATCCAACAATACATTAAAAAGATCATATACCATGACCAAGTGGGATTCATCCCAATGATGCAAGGATGGTTCAACATTCAGAAATCAGTAAGTGTAATACATCACATAAACAAAAGCAAAGATAAAAATTGCATGATCATATCAATACATGCAGAAAAAGCATTTGATAAGGTACAGCACCCATTTATGATAAAAACACTCAGCAAAGTGGGAATAGAGGGAGCATTCCTAAACACAATCAAGGCCATATATGAGAGACCTACAGCCAACATCATACTCAATGGACAAAAACTAAAATCTTTTCCACTAAGATCAGGAACAAGAAAAGTTTGTCCACTCTCACCACTTCTATTCAATATAGTATTAGAAGTCTTAGCCACAGGGATTAGACAAGAAAAGGAAATAAAAGGCATCCAAATTGGAAAGGAGGAAACAAATCTATCATTGTTTGCAGATGACATGATAGTGTACATAGAAAATCCTATAGACTTGGCCAAAAAGCTTCTCGACATAATAAATGAATTTGGCCAAACAGCAAGTTACAAGTCAATATCCAGAAATCAAAGGCATTTTTGTATACCAACAATGAAACAGCAGAAGTGGAAATCAAGGAAAAAAATCCCATTCAATACAGCAAAAAGAAAAATAAAATACCTAGGAATAAATCTAACCAAGGAGGTAAAAGACCTGTATGCAGAAAACTACACAACACTGAAGAAAGAAATCAAGGAAGACACAAACAAATGGAAACATATACCGTGTTCATGGATTGGAAGAATTAACATCATCAAAATGTCCATACTACCCAACGCAATTTACAGATTCAATGCAATACCTATCAAAGTACCAATGGCATATTTCACAGACATAGAACAAACACTTCAAAAATTTATATGGAACCATAAATGACCTGAAGTAGCTGCAGCAATTTTGAGAAAGAAGAGCAAAGTAGGAGGGATCACAATACCTGACACCAAACTGTATTACAAGGCCACTGTAATCAAAATACCCTGGTACTGGCAAAATACAGGCACATGGACCAGTGAAATAGAACAGAGAGCCCAGAAATAAACCCAAGTCTCTATGGTCAATTCATATTCAACAAAGGGGGCAGCAACATAAAATGGAGTAAAAATAGCCTCTTCAACAAGTGGTGTTGGGAGAACTGGACAGCTATGTGCAAAAAAATGAAACTCGAGTACCAGCTTATACCATACACAAAAATAAATTCAAGATGGATAAAAAATTTAAATATAATCTGTGACACCATTAAAGACGTAGAGGAGTACATAGGGAGGAAAATCTCAGATATTTCACACAGTAACATTTTACTGACATGTCCCCTAAAGCAAGGGACATAAAGGAAAGAAACAAATGGGATCTCATCAAAATAAAAAGACCCTGCGCGTCTAAAGAAAAACAGTATTAAAATAAAAAGAAAACCAACTGTATGGGAAAACATATTTGACAATGATACCTCAGACAAGGGTTTAATCTCTAAAATACATAAAGAACTCAGATGACTCCACTCTAAGAAGACAAGCAACCCAATTAAAGAATGGGCAAAGGACTTGAACAGACACTTCTCCAAAGAGGACATACAGAGGATCCAGAGACACATGAAAAGATGTTCAATATCGCTAGCTCTCAGAGAGATGCAAATTAAAACCACAATGAGATAGCCAGTCAGAATGGCTACCATAAACAAAGCAACAAACAACAAGTGTTGGAGAGGTTGTGGAGAAAAGGGGACCCTAGTGCACTGTTGGTGGGATTGCAGACTGGTACAACCACTATGGAAAGCAGTATGGAATTTTCTAAGAAAGTTAAAAATGGATCTATCTTTTGACCCACCAATTCCACTGCTAGGATTATATCCTAAGAACCCCGAAACACCAATCCAAAAGAACCTATGCATCCCAATGTTCATAGCAGCACAATTTACAATAGCCAAGTGTTGGAAGCAACCTAGGTGCCCATCAGTAAATGAATGGATGAAGAAACTATGGTACCTTTACACAATGGAATTCTATGCAGCATAAGGAAAGAAGGAGCTTCTACCCTTTGCAACAGCATGGATGGAACTGGAGAACATTATGCTAAGTTAAATAAGCCAGGCAGTGAAAGACAAATACCATGTGATCTCACCTTTAATAGGAACCTAATCAACTAAACAAACAAGCATAATATAACCAAAGACACTGAAATTGATAATAGGCTGACAGTCACCAGAGGGGAGAGGGGGTATTTCAGGGGAAAAGGGGAGGGTTTAGAGCAATAAGTACAAAAGACACATGGACAAAAACAAGGGGGGTGGATATGGGTGGGAGGTGGGGAGGGTTGGTGCAGTGGGCTGGGATGGGAGTAAAAGACAGAAAACTGTACAAGAACAATTAAGAAAAAATAAAAGACCTATAGGGAGTAATTGACATTAATACAATAACAGTAGGATATTTTAATACCTAACAATCACCAATGGATTGCTAATCCAGAGACAAAGTCAACAAGAAAACATTGGCCTTAAATGACACATTATACTAGATAGTCTTAGTGATATACATAGAATATTCCATCCCACAATGACAGAATACACATTTTTCTCAAATGTAATATTGTAAAGTTCCATGTTGAACTTTAGATTTTGAGATGCAAAACAAGTCTCAATAAACTCAAGAAGACTGAAATTACACCAAGCATCCTCTCCAACCACAATGGTGTGAAGTTGGAAATCAACTATAAGAAGAAAGCTGGAACAATTACAAACATGTGGAGATTAAATAACATGCTACTGAATGAGTATTGGGGAAGAAATAAAAGAAGAAATCAAAAGATGCATAGAGACAAATGAAAATGAATATGCGACATACCAAAATCTTCAGGATGCAGCAAAAGTGATGGAATAAGAGGAAACTTCATAGCAATTCAGATCTACCTACAGAAAAAAGAAAAATCTCAAACAAAAACCATCTAACATTATATCTTTTTTCCATTAAGTAATGTTGATTTTATGTTTTTATTTTTATGTTTTACAGTTGTTCCAATTATTTCCCCTTTTGTCCCCCTCCACCCAGCCTGCTCCTCACTTCCATAGTCAATCCCTACCTCATTGGCCATGTCTATGTGTCCTTTATATATGTTCCTTGACTAATCCCTTCACCTTCTTTCAAACAGCCCTATCCCTCATACCACTGTCAGTCTATTCTGTAATTCTATGACTGTGGTTCTATTTTGCTCATTAGTTAATTTTGTCCATTAGATTCCACTTATAAGTGAGGTCATATAGTATTTGTCTTTCACCAACTGTCTTATTTCACTTAGCACAATAGTCTCCAGTCTGAATTCTGAAGTGCACCTGCCAGGGGAGACTCAGGGGCTCCATCCTTCAGATCACATCAGGAGCCCTCTCAGAAACAGATGGGTCAGTGGTGAGGCTAAGACTAATGGCACGACCGTAGATAGAGGCAATACTTTCATATGTTGGATGACCTACCCCTAGGCCTTGTGCTGATGAAAAGCCAGCAGAGCAGAGCAGTGAGGACCATCCCACATGCAGCCAAGAGTGAAGGAGACAGCCACAGACTGTGGATCACTTGTAGCCAAGAGCAGGCTGCCTAGAGCTACACTGGGTTGGTGTCTGACAGTACCAGAGTCAGATCCGGAAGAAGAGGCCTGCAGGCAACACTGGACTCTGGTGAGACAAATTCCACCTCATTCTTCTTCATTGCTTGCATGTTTTTTTTCTTTTACACAGCTTTTAAATATTTTTTCCTTTTCTTCAATTTTGTTCCTATTAATTCACTATCTTTTTTAATTTGAAATCTCATATTTTACCTTTCCCTTTTCTTACTCCATTTTGCCTTCTTCCTTCCCTTTCTTATTTTCTTATGTTGGTTTTAAATTTTTCCCCTTTATTTTCCTTATATCTGTTTCTTATTCTTATCATTTCTCCTCCCCCAGCCTCTCAAAATTAGTTTTCATTCTTTTAATCATCTCATATTCTTTTCCTCTTTTTTAATCATATTCTTTCTTCCTTTATTAATCTTTGCTATTTTGTCATTGATATTGCTGTTGTAGCTGATTATTCTTCAATTTTGTTCCCATTTGTTCAACATTTTCTATATCAAATCTCATATTTTAGTCTCCCCTTCTGTTATTCTATTTTGTTTTCTTCCTGTCCTTTCTTACTTTTGGTTTAAATTTTATTCTTTCCCTTTCTTCATCTTGTTTCTATTCATTACTCTTGTTTTTCTTCCCTCTATCCTCTCAAAATCATTTTTCTTTTCTTTGGTCATCTCATATGCTTTTTTTCTGTCTTATAATATTCTTATTCTCTTTTGACCTTTGTTGATCTTTGCCCATTTGTCATTGATACTGCTGGGGCTGTTGTTTTTCCTTAATTTTGTTCCACAATTTTTTAAATTTAATCTTTATTGTATTTTTTCCATTACCATTTAGGCCTCCTATACCCATCTACCCCAGCAATCACCACACTGTTGTCCATGTCCATGAGTGTTTTCTACTTGTTCAATCTCTCCCCCACCTAATCTCCCCAACTACCACTAGCTGTCATCTGCTCTCCATCAATGAGTTTGTCCCTATTTTTCTTGTTAGCTTAGTTTGTTCATTAGATTCCACATATGAGTGAACTCATATGGTATTTATCTTTCTCTGACTGACTTATTTCACTTAGCATAATGTTCTCCATGTCCATCCATGTTGTTGCAAGATGTGAGTTCATCAGTTTGTTTTGTTCATCAGATTCCGCATATGAATGAAAGCATATGGTATTTGTCTTTCTCTGACTGGCTTAATTCACTTAGCATAAAGTTCTCCAAGACCATCCATACTGTTGCAAAGGGTAAAATTTTCTTCTTTTTTATGGCTGAGTAGTATTCCATTGCACAAATGTCCCATAGTTATTTTATCTGCAACTATGATAGATACTTGGGCTGCGTCAATATCTTGGTGATTGTAAATATTGCAATGAACACAGGTGTGCTTATGTTCTCCCAAAGTAATGTTTTGGGTTCCTTCAGTTATATTCCCAGAAATGTATCACTGGTTCAAAAGGCAAATCCAGTTTTAATTTTTTGAGGTATCTCCAAAGTGCTTTTCCACAGTGGCTGCACCAGTCTGCATTCCCACCAACAGTGCAAAAGAGTTCCCCTTTCTCCACATACTTGAGAGCAGTTGTTCTTTGCTGATTTGTTGATGATAGCCATTCTGACAAGTGTAAGGTGGTATCTCATTGTGGTTTTAATTGAGATTTCTCTGATGATTAGTGATGCTGAGCATCTTTTCATATGTCTATTGGTCATCTGTATGTCCTCCTTGGAGAAGTCTCTGTTCATGTGCTTTGCCCATTTTTTAACTGGGTTATTTGTTTTTTTTTTTTGGTGTTGAGTTTTGTAAATTATTTATGAATTTTGGATATTAAACCACTATCAGATGCAGCAGCAAATATGTTCCCCATTCTGTGGGTTGTCTTTTTATTTTATTGATGATTTCCTTTGGTATGCAAAACCTTTTTAGATTGATGTAGTCCCATTTGTTTATTTTGTCTTTTGTTTCCCTTCCCTGGGGAGATATATCCCATTGCTATGAGCAATGCCCAAGGTTTTCCTGCCTATGTTTTCTTCCAGGATTTTTATGCTAAAATCCATTTTGAATTTATTCTTGTGTGTGGTTTAAGAAAGAGGTGCACTTTCATTTTTGTTCATGTATCTGTCTAATTTTCTCAACACCATCTATTGAATAACCTACTTTAGCCCATTGTGTGTGCTTACTATCTCTCTCATATATTAATTGACTATAAAGGTGTGGGTTTATTTCTGGGTTATGTATTCTGTTTCATTGATCTATGTGTCTGTTTTTACACCAGTACCATGCTGTTTTGATTATTATGGCCTTATATTATAGTTTGATATTAAGTAGCATGATTTCTCCAACTTTGTTCTTCTTTCTCTGAATTGCTGTTGCTATGTGGGGCTTTTGTGGTTCCATATAAATTTTTGAAATATTTGTTCTAGTTCTGTGAAATATGTCATTGGAATCTTTTTAAAAGATTTTATTTATTTACTTATTTATTTATTTATTTTTAGAAACAGGGGAAGGGAAGGAGAAAGAGAGGGAGAGAAACATTAATACGTAGATACCGCTCACGCACCCCTCACTGGGCACCCGGCTCGCAACCCAGGCATGTGCTGACTGGTAATCAAACCAGTGAGCATTTGGTTCACAGGCTGATACTCAATCCACTGAGCCATTCAATGACATGGCCAGCTAGGGTATATCATTGGAATTTTGATAAGAATTGCATTGAATCTGTAGCTTGCTTTGGGCAGTATGGACTTTTTCATGATGTTAATTCTTCCTTTCCATGGACACAGTATGTGCTTCCATTTATTTGTATCTTCTTCAATTTCTTTCTTCAGTGTCTTATAATTATCCCTATACAGGTCATTTACATCTTTGGTTAGGTTTATTACTAGGTATTTTATTATTTTTGAAGCAATTGTGAAAGGGATTGTTTTCTTAATTTCCCTTTCTGTTACTTCATTATTGGCATATAGAAATACAACTTATTTCTGATATTAATTTTGTATCCTGCTAATTTGCTGAATTCACTTATTAGTTTTAGTAATATCTTGGTGGAATCTTTGGAGTTGTCTATTTACAGTATCCTGTCATCTGCAATAAAAACAGTTTCACTTCTTTCTTTCCAACTTGGATGTCTTTTATTTCTTCTCTTTGTCTGATTGCTGTGGCTAGGACTATGTTGAATAAGAGAGGTACTTGATATGATTTCAATCTTCTTAGATTTATTGAGACTTGTTTTGTGTCCTAACATGTGGACTATCCTAGAAAAT
The DNA here is from genome assembly GCA_004027475.1 of Anoura caudifer. Classification (NCBI taxonomy): domain Eukaryota; kingdom Metazoa; phylum Chordata; class Mammalia; order Chiroptera; family Phyllostomidae; genus Anoura; species Anoura caudifer. The sequence continues at coordinate 62,338 of PVKU01008676.1, read as the reverse complement.
ATTCCATGCACACGAGAAATATGTATATTCTGCTGCTTTGGGATGAAATGCTCTGAAGATATCAATTAAATACATTTGATCTAGTGTGTCATTTAAGGCCACTGTCTCCTTGTTATTTTCCTGCCTGGGAAGTCTATCCATTGAAGTCAATGGTGTGTTAAGATCCCCGAATATGACTGTATTTCTGTCTATCTCTCCTTTTATGTCCATCAAGGTTTGCTTTACATATTTAAGTGCTCCTATGTTCAGTGCATAACTATTTACTAGGATTATATCCTCTTGTTGGTGTGTTCCCTTTATCATTGTGTAGTGTCTTTCTTTGTCTCTTACTATAGCCTTGGTTTTAAAGTCTACTTTGTTGGATAGAAGTACTGTTATCCCAACTGTTTTTTCCTTTCCATTTGCATGAAATATCTTTTTCCATATCTTTATTTTTAGTCTGTGTGTATCTTTCAATCTGAGATGGGTCTATTGGAGGCAGCATATATATGAATCTTGTTTTCTTAACCGTTCAGGTACCTTACATCTTTTGGTTGAGGCATTTAAACCATTTACATTTAAGGTGATTATTGATAGATACTTATGTAGTGACATTTTATTGTTAGACCTTCTCCTCCCCATCCTCCCTCTACCCCTCCTCCTCCCCCTCCTTCCATCAAGTCCTTTAATATTTGTTGCACTACTGGTTTGGTGTTAACAAACACCCTTACATTTTTCTTGTCTGGGAAGCTCCTTATTTCTCCTTCCATTTCTAATGATAGCTTTGCTGGGTAGAGAGGCCTTGGTTGTAGGTCTTTGCTTTTCATCACCTTGAATAATTCACACCACTTCCTTCTGGCCTGAAATGTTTCTGTTGAGTATTCAGATGACAGTTTAACTGGTGTTCCCTTGTAGGTAACTCCCTGCTTTTCTATTGTATGTTTTAGCATTCTCTCCTTGCTTTATCTTGTCACTTTATATGATGTGTCTTGGTGTAAGCCTCTTTGGATTCAACTTGTTTGGGATTCTCTCAGCTTTTTGGACTTGTCTGTCTTTTTTCCTTCACCAGATTATGGAAAATTTCCATAATTTTTTCTTCAAATGGGTTCTTAATCCCTTGCTCATTCTTATTCTATTTTATTGTAGCTCAAGGACAGTTGTCTCCATTTTTTACCCTACCATGCTCCCAGCCTCACCCACATTTGAATTTACCCCCTCTGGCTTTGTCAATGTGTCCTTTATGCATGTTCCTTGAAGGCCCTTCCCCTATTATCCCTCAACCCTCTCCTCCCTGGTAACAGTTTGTTCTTTATTTCATTCTTTTCTCCTTCTGGTATTCCCATAATGTGGATGTTGTTATGGTTCATGTTGTCCAAAATGCTTCCTAAGCCCTCTTCATTTTTTAAAAAATATTTTATTGATTATGCTATTACAGTTTTCCTAATTTTCCCCCTTTATCCCCCCTCTGCCCTGCCACCCAACTTTCCAGCATTTGCACCCCCCCTTAGTTCATGTCCATGGGTTGTACATATAAGTTCTTTGAGTCCTCTGTTTCTTATACCATTTTTATCTCTCCCCATCTATCTTATGCCTACTATCCATGCTTCTTCTTCCCTGTACCTTTCCTCCACTATTCCTCCCTTCCCCCTTCCCACTGAAACCCTCTGGGTGATCTCCATTTCTCTGAATCTGTTCCTCTTCTGGTTGTTTGCTTAGTTTTTAGGTTCATTTGTTGATAGTTCTCAGTTTGCTGTCATTTTACTGTTCATATTTTTTTCTTTTTTAAAATATATTTTATTGATTATACTATTACACTTGTCCCATTTTCCCCCATCATTCCCCTCCACCCTGCATACCCCTTCCCGCCCACATTTGCCCCTTTAGTTCATGTCTATGTGTCATAAGTTCTTCAGCTTCCACATTTCCCATACTATTCTTGCCCTCCCACTGTCTATTTTCTAGCTACTGTCTATGCTATTTATTCTCTGTACCTTTTCCCCTCTTTCCTCCTCCCACTCCCCTGTTACTAACCCTCCACATGATCTCCATTTCTGTGTTTCTGTTCCTGTTCTAGTTGTTTGCTTACTTTGCTTTTGTTTTAGGTGTGATTATTAATATCTATGAGTTTGCTGTCATTTTACTGTCCTATTTTTTATCTTCTTTTTCTTACATAAGTCCCTTTAACATTTCATATATTAAGGACTTGGTGATGATGAACTTATTTAACTTGACCTTATCTGTGAAGTGCTTTATTTTCCCTTCTATTCTAAATGACAGCTTTGCTGGATAGAGGAATCTTGGATGTAGGTCCTTGCCTTTCAAGACTTCAAATACTTCTTTCCAGCCTCTTCTTGCCTGTAAGGTCTCTTTTGAGAAATCAGCTGACAGTCTGATGGGAATTCCTTTATAGGTGACTGTGCCCTTATCCCTTGCTGCTTCTAGAATTCTCTCCTTCATTCTAATCTTGGCTAATGTAATTATGATGTGCCTTGGTATGTTCCTCCTTGGATCCAACTTCTTTGGGATTCTCTGAGCTTCCTGAACTTCCTGGTAGTCTATTTCCTTTGCCAGATTGGGGAAGTTCTCCTTTATTATTTGTTCAAAAAGCTTTCCACTTGTTGCTCTTCCTCTTCCCCTTCTGGTACCCCTATAATTCAGATGTTGGAAGTTTAAAGATGTCCTGGAGGTTCCTAAGCCTCTCATCATTTTTTTCTTTTTTTTTTTTTTGAATTCCTGTTTCTTCATTCTCTTTTGTTTGGTTGTGTCTTTCTTCCTTCTGGTCCACTCCATTGATTTGAGTCCCAGTTTTCCTCCCATCTCTATTGGTTCCCTGTGTGTTTTCTTTATTTCACTTATTTTAGCCTTCATTTGTTCATCTAATTTGCGACCAAAATCAACCAATTTTGTCAGCATCCTGATCACCAGTGCTTTGAACTGTGCATCTGATAGGTTGGCTATCTCTTGGTCACTTAGATGAATTGGCTCTGGGGCTTTGATTTGTTCTGCTGTTTGAGCCATTTTTTGGGGGGGGTCTGGTCATGGCTGTTACATAGTGAGGGGCAGAGCCTTAGGTGTTCCCCAGCGTGGGGCAGCCCAGTTGCTGGGTTGTGACACTGTATGTGGGGGTGGGGTCTGAGAGGGAACAATGGTGCTTGCTCTGCTCTCTCTCAGATTCCAGTCCCCTCCACCACTTCCCCTTCACCTGGATAATCTGTGCAGGAATGTGGGACTGCCTGGTTAGCCAGCTGCCTTGTGTGGCCTCACTGGGTCTTCCCATTCCCACCCCATGCCCAGGGTCTGCTAGCCACTGTCTGTGTGCCTGGGATCTACCAGCTGCTACTGCCTGCATGTCCGGGTCATCCAACCTCCACTTTTTCCTGCTGCGACTCAGCCCCTCTTACTGGTCTGGATGAATGGTTGTTGGACTTCTGTACAGTTCAACTTTCTATCAGTTCTGGTTGTTTTCTTGTTTCTAAATCTTTGTGGTCTTTCATTTTGGTTGTGTGAGGAGGCACAGTGTGTCCACCTATGCCTCCATCTTGGCCAGAAGTCTACTGTTCATATTTTTTATCTTCTTTTTCTTAGATAAGTCCCTTTAACATTTCATATAATAATGGCTTGGTGATGATAAACTCCTTTAAATTCATCCTATCTGGGAAGCACTTTATCTGCCCTTCCATTCTAAATGAAAGCTTTGCTGGATAGAATAATCTTGGATGTAGGTCCTTGCCATTCACAACTTCAAGTACTTTTTTCCAGCCCCTTCTTGCCTGTAAGATTTCTTTTGAGAAATCAGCTGGTAGTCTAATGGGAACTCCTTTGTAGGCAACTCTCTCCTTTCCTCTTGTTTCTTTTAGGATTCTCTCTTTATCTTTAATCTTGGGTAACTTAATGATGACATGTGTTGGTGTGTTCCTCTTTGGGTCCAACTTCTTTGTTACTCTCTGCACTTCCTGGACTTCCTGGAAGTCTATTTCCTTTGCCAGATTGGGAAAGTTCTCCTTCATTATTTGTTCAAATAAGTTTTCAATTTCTTCCTGTTGTTCTTCTCCTTTTGGCACCCCTGTAATTTGGATATTGGAACATTTCAGGTTGTCCCAGAGTTTTGTAAAAGTCTCTTCCCTTTTTTTAATTCTTGCTTCTTCATTCTGTTCCAGTTGGATGTTTATTTCTCCCTTTTGTTACAAATCATTGCTTTGAGTCCTGGTTTCCTTTATGTCACTGTTGGTTCCCTGAACATTCTGCTTTATTTCATTTTGGATATCTTCCATTTGTTTTTTCATTTTTCTACCAAGCTCAATCAGATCTGTGAGCATTTTGTTTACCAGGGCTTTAAATTCTCCATCAGATATGTTGGCGATCTCTTTCTTGCTTAGCTCTCTTTCTGAGGCTTTGCTGTCTTCTTTCATTTGGTCTATATTTCTTTGTCTTGGCACAGCTGATAGGTTGTAAGGGGGCAGGGTGTTAGGAATTCACCTGGGGAGGGCCGCCCTCTTTACTGCACTGTGGCACTGCCTGTGGGGCAGGGGCCAGAGAGGGAACAGTGCGGCTCACCTGCTCATTTCTAGCACATTTTTCCACAGACTCTCATGTGAGACTGGGAGCTTCTCCTACTGCCACAACCACCGTAGCCCACAGACACCTCTGAGTCCCCTTAAGTCAGCCCCTCCCATGGTATACCCCATCACCATGGCTTTTCTGAGTCAGCCTGCATGGTCTAGTGCCTTACTGGTCTGGTTGATTTTTTCTTTAATTCCTTGGTTGTCAGAGTTCCGTGCAATTTTATTTTCTGGCACTTTTGGTTATTTATTGATTTCAGATAGGTTGTTATCCTCCTTTTGGTTGTGCGAGGAAGCAAAGGGTCTCTACCTACGCCCCCATCTTGGCTGTAACCTGTAAAAAATCTCTCTATTTTTTTAAAAAAAAATTCTCTTTTATTTTTTTGCTACTCTTCCTGAGTTTTTTTTCTACCTTGACTTCCAAATTACTGATTCAGTCCTCTGCTTCATCTAACCTACTGTTTATTCCTTCCAGTCTATTATTTATTTCAGATATTGCATTCTTTATTTTGATTTTGTCCTTTTTTATGGTTTCTATGTCATTTTTAAAGCTGGCAGACAACATAGAAACTCTTATAATCATTACTCTTAACTTTCTAACTGATAAAATGCTTGCCTCCGTTTCATCTAGTTCTTTTGGAGAATTCCCTTGTTCTTTAATTTGGGGTCTGTTTCTTTGTCTTTCCATTTTGACTGTTTCTTTATATTTTCTGTCTTAGTTGTTAAACTAATCAGCTTTTAAACCAGTCAGTTGTTGAGAGTATCAAGCTATAATCAGCAGCCTGGCTTAAGCTCCACAGTGTGGGGCAGAGTAATTCCTGCCCTGTGGGCAGGACTATTTCTTCCCCTCAGGTTGATACCACCTGGAGGGGAGTGCACTGTCTGAGAAAGTTGTCTTCTGTGGTATGGGGAATGATTCAGCACAGGGATCCTGGTAGCTGCTCCTTCAGTTCTCTCCTCAGAGTCACCAACCCCAGACTCTCCTCAATCATTTCTAGTCTACTCTGTCCTCCCTTTGTGGAGCTCAGGGTAACTGGCTGCCAACAAAATTTTGTGTTATAGGCCCTTTAAGAGGCTCTTTGCATCTCCAACCATATCTCCCTGGCAGACACAGAGTCAAAGCAGATCAATACAATATGTAGAAAGAAGCAAGAAGAGTCATCTAAAATGGGGAGACAAAGAAACAACCTGTAATAGAAAGTAAAGGAGGAATCAGTCACTCCCCTTCCCCAAAAAACAAAAGTCCAGGACAAGATGGCTTCATTGGTGAATTCTACCAGACATTCAAAGAAGATTTCATACCTGTCCTTCTCAAATTATTCCCAAAAAGATGAAGACAAGAGAATGTTTATTAGCTCATTTTTTATGAGGCCAACGTTACCCTGATCCTGAAACCAGGCAAGTATATAACAAAAAAAGAAAATTACAGGTCAATATCTCTGATGAACATGAATGAAAAATCCATCAATAAAATACTAATAAATTGAATGACATAATATATTATGAACAGCATACACTATGATCAAGTGAGATTGGTTTCAGTGATGCAAGGATTGTTCAGTATTCTCAAATCAATTGATATGATATACATCAACAAAATGAAAATAAAAATCACATTATTATCTCAATAGATGCATAAAAAAGCTTTTCACAAGATGCAACACCCATTTATGACATAAAAACTCTCAATCAAAGAGTATAGAAGGAAAGTACTGCAACATAATAAAGGCTATATATGACAAACCCTCAGCTAATATCATACTCAATGGTGAAAAATTGAAAGCTTTTCCTCTAAGATCAAGAACAAAAGTAATAATGCCCCCTCTCACTACAGTTATTTAACATAGTTCTAGAAGTTATAGGTAGCGCAATTAGGCAAGAATAAGGAAAAAAAGGCATTTGAATTGCAAAGGTAGAGTTAAAAATGTCATCTTCTGGCCAAGATGGAGGCATAGCTGGACACACTGTGCCTCCTCTCACAACCAAGATTAAGGTCAACAAAAATATAGAACCAAAAAAAAAAAAAGAAAACCCAACCAGTACAGAGAGAAAATTGAATTGTTTGGGAGTTCAAGAACAATGATTCACCCAGACCAGTAAGAGGGGTGGAGTCCACAGCCGGTGAATCAGATTGTGGCAGGATAAGCAGGTGGTGGTCCCGGGTGCGCAGTCACTCCAGGTGCACAAGCGGCGGTGTTGCCAAATGTGAGGAGGCCAAGCGGGGCACACAAGACTGCTGACAATGGACACATATTTGCACACAGATAAACCAGGCAAAAACAGGCAGCAAGACAGACTGTGCGACCCAGGGCCCCAGCACTGGGAAGTGAAGCCTAAAAGCACCCATTGAAAGTACTTGTAGGGGCTGAGGTGCTGGCAGGGAGTCCCAGCCTCACAGAAGAGTTTGTTGGGGAGACGCAGGAGGTCCTGGAGCATGAGCAGACCCACCCACATGGAAATCAGCTCCAGAAGGGCCCAATTTGATAGGGGAAAGAGGCTGAAGTGAATGGAATCCATGAGAGAGCGCAGAGCAAACACCATTATTCCCTCATGACCCCACCCCCACATCCAGCATCACAACCCAGCAACTGGGCTGCCCCACCCTGGTGAACACCTAAGGCTCCACCCCTTACTACATAACAGCCACCACCAGACAAAAACAAACAAACAAACAAACAAACAAAACCAAGGATGGCTCAAAAGGGAGAACAGACCGGGGCCCCGGAACTAATTCATCTGAGAGATGAGGAGGTGGTCAGCCTATCAGATGCAGAGCTCAAAGCTCTGGTGATTAGGAAGCTCACAGAACTGGTTGATTTTGGTCACAAATTAGATGAACAAACGGAGGCTACAATAAGTGAAATGAAGAAAAATGCACAGGGAACCAATAGTGATGGGAGGAAAACTGGGACTCAAATCAATGGAGTGGACCAGAAGGAAGAAAGAAACAACCAAACAGAAGAGAATAAAGAAACAGGAATTCAAAAAAAAAAATGAGGAGAGGCTTAGGAACCTCCAGGACATCTTTAAATGTCCCAACATCTGAATTATAGGGGTACCAGAAGGGGAAGAGGAAGAGCAACAAGGGGAAAACTTATTTGAACAAATAAGAAAGGAGAACTTCACCAATCTGGCAAGGGAAATAGACTTCCAGGAAGTCCAGGAAGCTCAGAGAGTCCCAAAGAAGGTGGACCCAAGGAGGAACACACCAAGGCACATCATAATCACATTAGCCAAGATTAAAATGAAGGAGAGAATTCTAGAAGCAGCAAGAGATAAAGGCAGAGTGACCTACAAAGGAGTTCCCATCAGACTGTCAGCGGATTTCTCAAAAGAGACATTCCAGGCAAGAAGGGGCTGGAAAGAGGTATTCCAAGTCATGGAAGTCAAGGACCTACATCTAAGATTGCTCTATCCAGCAATGCTGTCATTTAGAATGGAAGGGAAGATAAAGCCCTTCTCAGATAAGATCAAGTTAAAGGAGTTCATCATGACCAAGCCCTTATTATATGAAATGTTAAAGGGACTTATCTAAGAAAAAGAAGATAAAAAATAGGACAGTAAAAAGACAGCAAACTCACCATTATTAACAACCACACCTAAAACAAAAGCAAACTAAGCAAACAGCTAGACCAGGAGCAGGAACACAGAAATGGAGATCACATGGAGGGTCTGCAACAGGGGAGTGGGAGGAGGAGAGAGGGAGAAAAGGTACAGAAAATAAGTAGCATTGACGGTGGGTAGAAAATAGACAGTGGGAGGGCAAGAATAGTGTGGGAAAAGTAGAAGCTAAAGAACTTGTGAAACATGGACATGAACTAAAGGGGAGAATGTGGGTGCTAGGGTGTGTGAAGGGCGGAGGGGAATGATAGGGGAGAAATGGGACAACTGTAATAGCATAATCAATAAAATATAATTAAAAAGAAGTGAAATTGTCACTATTTGGGGATGACATAATTTTATATATAGAAAACTCTAAAGAGTACCAAAAACTATTAGAAGTAATAACCAAATACAGTAAAGATGCAGGATGCAAAATCAATATACAAGTATCTGTTGTGCTTCTATGTATGGTCAACAAAATATTGGAAAGAAGAATAAAGAAAACAATCCCATTTACAATCAAAACAGAAAGAATAAAATATCTAGTAATAAACTGAACAAAGGAGGTGAAAGACTTGTATGCTGTAAACTACAAGTCATTGTTGAGAGAAATTGAAAGACACAAAGAGATGGAAAGATATTCTGTGTTCATGGTTTGGAAGAACTAACATTGTTGCAATGATCGTATTATCTAAAGCAATCTATAAATTTAATTCAATCCCTATCAAATTCACAATGACATTTTTTACAGAAATAGAACAAAAAATCCTAAAGTTGGTATGAAACCACAAAAGACCCTGAACAGCCAAAGTATCCCAAGAAAAAAAGAACAACGCCTGACTATCATACCCCCTGATTTCAAACTATGCTCAAAGCTATAGTAATCAAAACAGTATGGTATTGAAAGAAAAACAGATACACAGACCAAAGGAACAGCATCGAAAGGTTTGAAATAAACCCACAGATATATGGACAACTAATTTATGATGTAAGAACCAAGAATATACAATGGAGAAAAAAAGATTCTTCCATAAATGGTGTTGTGAAAACTGGACAGCCATATACAAAAGAATAAAACTAGACCACTATCTTACACTATGCACAAAATTAACTCAAAATGGATTAAAGACATGAATGTAAGACCTGAAACCATAAAGTACATAGAAGAAAACATAGGAACAAAGTTTCTGGACATTGGTCATAGAGGTGTTTTGGTAAATTTGAACCCAAAGTCAAGTTAAACAAAAGCAAAATTAAATGAATGCCACCACAATGAATCTGCACAGTAAAAGAAATCATCGACAAAATAAAAAGGCATCTAACAAAATGGGAGAAAATATTTGCATATGATACCCCCAGTAAAGGGCTAATATCAAGAATATATATGAACTCATATAACTTGACAACAAAAAATCTGATTTAATAATTGGTGGAGGATATGAATATATATTTTCCAAATAAGACATACAGATGACCAACAGATGAAAATATGTTGAACATCACTAGTTATTAGGCAAGTACAAACTTAAACCAAAATGAGATATCATATCATACCTGTTAGAATAGCTATTATCAAAAATACAAGAAATAAGTGCTAGAGAGGATGTGGAGAAAAGGGATTACTTGTACACTTTTGGTGAGCATGTAAATTGGTACAGCCACCATAAAAAACAATATGGAGTTTCCTCTAGAAATTAAAAAGAGACCTACTATTTGATACACCAATTCTTCTTTTGGGTATTGATCTAAAAATATGAAAACACTAATTAATGAAGATATATGTATTAACATTCATTGCAGCATTATTTATGCTACCCATGATGTTGAAACAACCTAAGTGTTCAGTGAATGAATGGATAAGAGTGATGTACACAAGGTCTGTCCAGAAGGTATCCAGCCATATAATATGAAAAATAGAGACATTTATTGAAGAAGACACAAGATACAAGAAACACTGTACATAAGACAATATGCCTCTGTCTCCTTCAAAGTAGGAACTTTGGGACCTCACACAGTTCTCCCAGTCACCATCAGCTGCTCCATTGTATTTTCCTGAATCTCGTTGATGGTCTGAAATCTCTTCCCTTTCAAAGGTTATTTCAGTTTTGGTAAAAGCCAGAAGTCACAGGGTGCCAAATCTGGGCTGTAGGAGGCTGAGTCACCTGGGTGATTCGATGTTTGGACAAAAAACTGAACAAGACATGATGCATGAGCAGGTGCATTGTTGTGATGAAGCTGCCAATCAACAATTTCCCTAAGGTGTGGCCTTCTGAATCATCCAAATAGTTTCTGTGGAGGAAATGTTCAAGCTTACTGCAAAATTTAAGGCAGATTCATTTCTCTACTCAGTCATTATGAATGTGATGGCCACACAGTACACATGCTCACTCAATGGCATCTACTGCCCCCACTGACTAATATAGTGAAATTGTCAAGAGTTCACACATGTGCATTCCAGTCCACTCTCCTTGGCTACTAGGTTACATCAATGTCATGCAAACTGTTCTTGTTATATTAACAATGGCTGGACTTTTTCCAGACAGACCTTGTATTTATAGTGATATATGTGGCTTTAATTAATTTATTGTGACTGCTGTATTGCATTCCATTGAATATACCATTTAAAAATAAAATTTATTGAGGAACATTGGGTAATAACATTGTATAAATGTCAGGTGTACAACATTATCATTTGATATCTGTACATGCTATTTTGTACTCATAAGCAAAAGTCTAGTTTCCTTCTGTTTCCATATATTTGACCCCCTTTACCCAATTTACCCTCCCCCTACCACACTTCCCTTTTGGTAATGATAATTCTTTTGTCATATATATGAGTTTGTTTTTATTTGTTTATTAGTTTGTTACTTTTTGTTTTATATTCCACATATGAGTGAAACCATAATTTTTTTGTTCTTTACTGTGTAACATTTCAATTAGCATAGCACCCTCAAAGTCCATTCATATTGTTGCCAATGGAATATTTCATATTTTATGGCTGAGTGTATATATATGGTTGGACAAAAAGTTCAGTTAGTGTTTTCTATACAATAAAAGACACATTTTTCATTTTCACCAATAACTTCATTGATTTGAATATTTTGAGTATGTCAGCTATTTCCTAAATGGTATAACATTGATTATTCTCAATTAATGTCTTAATTTCATTGCTATCAACTTTAGCTGGTCTACCCAACCATGGAGCATTGTCCAGTGAGAAATCTCCAGCATGAAACTTTGCAAACCACTTTTAACATGTTTAATCAATCATAGCGCCTTCTCCATATACTGCACAAATCTTTTTTTGCATTTATATTGCATGTTTACCTTTTTTAAATAATAAAGCATAATGTGTCAAAAATTGTGTACTTTCTTCCATCTTCAATATTAAAATTGCTATGCAAAAATTCACCAATTTTGATGTTCTTTATGTACACTGACATGACAGCTATTACAATACAATCTAACAAAATTGTTTCAAATGAAGTTAAAGACAACTAAGCACTACTAGAGCCATCTTATGGGGAAAAAATGAACTTTTGGCCATCCTTATGTATGCATACAAGATCTGTCCAGAAAAAGTCCATCCACTGTTAATATAACAAGAACAGTTTATGCAATACTGATGTAACCTGGAAGCCAAGGAGAGTGGACTGGAATACACATGCATGAACAATGAAGATTTCACTGTACCAGTTAATGGGAGCAGTAGATGCCATTGAGTGAGCATGTATGCTGTGTGGCCATCACATTCAAAGTGACTGAACAAGTAGAACAATGAATCTGCATCAAATTTTGCAGTAAGTTTGAACATTCCTCCATGGAAACTATTCAGGTGATTCAGAAGGCCACAGCTATGGGCAACTGGTGATTGGCAGCTTCATTGTGACAATGCACCCACTCATGCATCACGTCTTGTGCAGAGTGTTTTGGCAAAACATCAAATCACCCAGGAGACTCAGCCCTGCCACAGCCCAGATTTGGCACCCTGTGACTTCTGGCTTTACCAAAACTGAAATCACCTTTGAATGGGAAGAGATTTCAGACCATCAACGAGATTCAGGAAAACACAATGGGGCAGCTGATGGTGATTGGGAGAACTGTATGAGGTCCCAAAGTTCCTACTTTGAAGGGGACTGAGGCATATTGTCTTATGTACAGTGTTTCTTGTATCTTCTTCAATAAATATCTCTATATTCCATAGTACATGGCTGGATACTTTCTGGACAGACCTTGTATATCTTCAGAATATAACATTGAGTGAGAAAAGAAGTTACAGAATGGCCCACAACCATATGATAACATACATGTAGAAAGAAGCACACAAAATAATACTATATATTTATACATATTTTGCATATGCATATGTGTGCGTAAAATAAAATTATGGAAGGACACATACTAAACTCAGTGGTAGTGACTTCTAGGGAAGGGGAGAAATGAACGAAATCAGGGATAGTGACCAGAGGAGATTTCAGACTTATATGTAATATCTAAATTCTTTTTTAAATGTTTTTTTATTTTACTTATTTTATTTTATTGTTGTTCAAGTACAATTTAAAAATAGGAAGTTGTAAAATTAGTCCATAAATTCGTGTGGACCTTTCCCCTATAGTGACCTCTTATACTGTGTAGTACAATACCAAATTCTGGAATTTGACATTGATACATTTTTGTTAACTAGACCACAGACTTTATTCAGTTTTCACCATTTTTAATCTGCATCTGTGTATGTGTGTATGTGTATGTTGGTTTCTGCAGTTTTATCTCATATATATTCTCTTTAATCATCACCACAATCAAGATAGAGTGCTGTTTCACCACTATAAAAGAAAACCCTCTTTGTATTCTCACTCACCCCATCTCATTCCTTGTCTCCTGGCAAGCACTAATCTGTTCTTAACTTCTATACATTTTTTCATTTTGAGAATGTTATACAAATGGAACCATACAGTGTATAACTTTGGGGGATTGACTTTTTATTTTTATTAGGCATAATATCTTTTAAGTCCATCTAGTTTGTTGCATTTATCAATAATCCATTCCCTTTCATTGATGAATAGTATTCTATACTATGGATGCAACACAGTTCACTCAACCATTCATCTGCAGAACAGCATTTGAGTTGTTAATATTTTTTCTATTATTAACAAAACTGCTATTAACATTCATGTGCAGATTTTATGTAAGTTTTTATTTCTCTGAACAAATGTCCAAGAGTGTACATGCTAGTTTCATGGTAACTGAATGTTTCGTTTTATAAAAATATAAAAAAAGCAGCAACAATGTTTTTCATTGTGGCTTTATCCTTTGGTGCTACCAAATAAATGGAAGCATACACAGTGATAATGGATAGGAAGAATTAACATAATGAAATGTCCATACTCTTTAATCTTATGGGCTCACCATTATATATGTAGGCTATCATTGACTGAAACATTGTTATTTGGTCCATGCCTATAATATAAAATTAAAAATATATAAATAAACCAAATGTAAGAGGTAAATGAGGGGCAAAAGACCTGGCTGAAAGAGTTAAAAAAAAAGCAGAAAATCTAAAAGAAAGATACATTTCTGTTTTTATGAATTATATGTGGTCACATGAGTATTACCAAATATTAATAACAGATTTCACAGAAATCATTATGCATAATTTTACAGTATGATACTGGCTCATTGAAGGAACTAAACTCCTGTATTTCTATCCACCAAAAAACAGGTAGGGCAGCTAAGTTGGGGACTAGGGAAGATGCACAGGTGATTGGTCTACAAATAGTTAGCTATTGCATTCATGAATAAAAAGTGACCCTGAACAATCACTTAATGACAAGCTTAAACTAAGGGGTGTTAACTTTCAACATTATGCTAGCTTTCTTCACAAACAACCTTCATTCAGAGGCAAGACTGTATCCAGGTTTTTGTGTAGCTGGAGGCTTAAAAGCTCTTGATTCTACTTCTAACTCATGATATGACCTTATGCAATTCCCTTCCCCAATCTGTGTCTCTTTCTTCACATGTGCAATAAAATTATACAGCTCCAATGGTTAGAAAGTTCTTTATAATTGATCTGATTTCTAATTCTGTGCAATTTTCACCTTTTATTTTATGTCCTAGGATCCAATAGAATAAACATATTAAATCTTACACAGGATAATCTTCTTTAAGTGTGACTTCTTCAGGCTATACTTCTTAACCTTCTTTATTTCTTAAATGATGTTACACTAGATTTAAAAAAAAAAGGCTGAGGATGTGAAGAGTGACATATGTAAGAAATAAAAATGAAGAAATACTAAGGATTAGGACTTCCGGCCAAGATGGAGGTGTAGGTGGACACACTGTACCTCCTCTCACAACCAAAGTTAAGGACAACAAAAACATAGAACCAAAAAAAAAAAAAACCAACCAGAACAGATAGAAAATGGAATTGTATGGAAGTCCAACAATGATTCACCCAGACTGGAAAGAAGGGCAGAGTCGGCGGCTGGCAGAGAGGGGTTGCAGCAGAAAAAAGCAGTAGCTAGTGGTCCCAGATGTGCAGGCGGTGGTTGGCACACCCCAGGTGCACAGGTGGCAGTTACTGAGTGCAGGGAAGCAACGAGCAGACCCAGTGAGGCACACAAGGAGGCTGACCACGGTAACACATTTGCACACAGATAAACCAGGCGAAAATGGGCAGCAAGACAGACTGCACAACCCAGGGCCCCAGCGCCGGGAGATAAAGCTAAAAGCACCGATTGAAAACACTTGTGGGGATTGAGGTGTTGGTAGAGACTCCCAGCCTCACATGAAAGTTTGTTGGAGAGACCCACAGAGTCCTAGAATATACAAAAGTCCACCCACATGGAAACCAGCACCAGAAGGGACCAATTTGCTTGGGGAAAGTGGCAGAAGGGACTGGAAGCTGAGAGAATAGAGCAAGCGCCATTGTCCCCTCTTGGACCCCATCCCCACATATAGTGTCACAACCCAGCAACTGGGCTGCCCCACCCTGGGGAACACCTAAGGCTCTGCCCATCACTATGTAACAGCCATGACCAGACCAAAAAAAAAAAAAATCCAATCCTAAACCAAAAATGGCTCAAATGGGAGAAGAAATCAAAGCCCTAGAGCTAATTCATCTAAGCGACCAAGAGATAGACAACCTATCAGATACACAATTCAAAGCACTGGTGATTAGGAAGCTCACAGAACTGGTTGATTTTGGTTGCAAATTAGATGAAGGCTACAACAAGTGAAATGAAGGAAAAACCACAGGGAACCAATAGAGATGGGAGGACAACTGGGACTCAAATCAATGGAGTGGACCAGAAGGAAGAAAGAAATAAACAAACAGAAAAGAATGAAGAAACAAGGATTCAAAAAACTGAGGAAGGCTTAGGAACCTCCAGGACATCTTTAAATGTCCCAACATCCGAATTATAGGGGTACCAGAAGGGGAAGAGGAAGAGCAAGAAGTGGAAAACTTATTTGATCAAATAATAAAGGAGAACTTCCCCAATCTGGCAAAGGAAATAGACTTCCAGGAAGTCCAGGAAACTCAGAGAGTCCCAAAGAAGGTAAACCCAAGGAGGAACACACCAAGGCACATCATAATTACATTAGCCAAGATTAAAATGAAGGAGAGAATCCTAGAAGCACCAAGGAATAGGGGCACAGTCACCTACAAAGGAGTTCCCATCAGACTGTCAGCTGATTTCTCAAAAGAGACCTTGCAGGCAGGAAGGGGCTGGAAAGAAGTATTCCAACTCATGAAAGTTAAGGACCTATATCCAAGATTGCTCTATCCAGCAAAGCTTCATTTAGAATGGAAAGGAAGATAAAGTGCTTCTCAGACAAAGTCAAGTTAAAGGAGTTCATCATCACCAAGCCCTTATTATATGAAATGTTAAAGGGACTTATCTAAGAAAAAGAAGATAAAAAATAGGACAGTAAAAAGACAACAAACTCACAGATATTAACAACTACACCTAAAACAAAAGCAAACTAAGCAAACAGCTAGACCAGGAGCAGAAACACAGAAATGGAGATCACATGGAGGTTCTGAAACAGGGGAGTGAGAGGAGGAGAGAAGAGGAAAATGTACAGAGAATAAGTAGCATTGATGGTGGGTAGAAAATAGACAGGGGGAGGGCAAGAATAGTGTGGGTAAAGTAGATGCTAAAGAACTTATGAAACGTGGACATGAACTAAAGGGGGGAATATGGGTGGGTGGGGGAGTGAAGGGTGGAGTGGAATGATGGGGGAGAAATGGGATAAGTGTAATAGCATAATCAATAAAAAAAATTAAAAAATATTAAGGATTAAAACAGAAATTAATAAAATAGAGGATAGAAAAAAAACAAAGCAAATAAATCTAAAACTTGGATTTCTGAAAAAAGAAAAAATTGATCAATCTTTACATGGATTGATTAAGGAAAAAAAAAGAGCCGGTTCAAATAACTAAAATCAGGAAGAGACAACATCACTACCAACCATTCAGAAATAAAAAGGATGATAAGGGAATATTATGAACAGAAATATGCCAACAAATTAGATAACGGATAAAATGGACAAATTCCTAGGAAAACACAAACCATTGAAAGTGATTAAAAAATAATCTCCATTGACTCATAATAAATACAGAGGTTGAATTAATAATTTTTTAAAACATTCCACTAAGAAAAGGCCAACTTAGAGGCTTCACTGAAAATTCTACCACATTTAAAGAACTAATACCAATCACTAATAAAATCTCCTAATAAGAAAAGTAGGGGAAACACTTCCCAATTGATTCTATTAGGCTAGTATTATCCTGATAACAAAACTAGGCAAAGATATCACAAGGAAAGAAAACTACATCTCACCTGTAAGTGGAACCTAATCAACAAAACAAACAAGCAAGCAAAATACAACCAGAGACATCAAAATTAAGAACAAACCGACAGTAAACCAGAGTGGAGGGGGGAGGGGGATAATGGGGGCAAGGTGGAAGGGTTGTCAAGGAATGTGTATAAAGGATACATGGACAAAGCCAAAGTGGGTAGGATAAAGGGTGGGAGGTAGGGCTGGGTGGGGTGGGGGGAAAATGGAGACAACTGTACTTGAATAACAATAAAAAAAGAAAACTACATACCAATATCCTTTATAAACACAGATACAAAGATACTCAACCACAAACTAGCCAACTGAATCAAGCTGCACATTAAAAGAATTATACACAATAATCAAGTGGGATTTATCCCAAGAATACAAGGGTAATTTCAGATATGAAAATCAATTGATGTAATATATCAATTAATGAAATGAAAGGGGGAAACACATGCTTATATCAATAGGTACAGAAAAAAGCATCTGAAAAAAACCCAAGACATTTTAATTGAAAAAACACTGAATAGATAAGGAATCGAAAGGAACATCCTCAGCCTTATAAAAGGCAGCTATAAAATAACCACAGCTAACATCACACTTAAGAGTGGAAGACAGAAATGTTTTACTCTAAAATCAGAAACAAGAAAGATAACGATGTGTGTTCCCATCACTTCTATCCAACAATGCACTGGAGGCTCTGTTTGGGCAATTAGTCAAGAAAAAGAAATAAAGTCACCTTTACTTGAAAGGAAGAAGTAAAACTATTTGAAGAAGGCATAAAAATGTACATAGAAACCCCTAAGGAAACACACACACATTTGAAACTAATAAATGAGCTCAGTTAGATGGCAGGATGTAAGATCAACATACTAAAACAAATTGTATTTCTATACAATAGCAATGATCAAACTGAAAATAAAATTAAGAAAACAATTTCATTTATAAATAGCATAAAAAAGAATAAAATACTTAGGAATCAACTTAACAAAAGAGGTGCAAGACTTGTACACCAAAAACTATAAATGTTGAAAGAAATGAAAGAATACCTGGAAAACAGCTATAAATAAATGGAAACACATTACATCTTCATGCATCAGAGGACTAAATATTGTTAAGATGGAAATATTCCCTAAATTGATTTAAAGATTCAACACAATCCCTATGAAAATTCTAGCTGGATTTTTTGTAGAAAGTGAAAAGCAATTACTAAAATTCATATGCAAATGCAAGAGACACAGAATAACCAATACAACCTGAAAAGGAAAAACAAAATAGGAGTATTCAATCTTTTTGTTTTCAAAACTACAATAATTAAGACAGTCTAGAATTGGCATGAGGACAGACATATAGATCAATGGAATAGAATTGAGTGCCTAGAAATAAACTCTCATATTTATGGTCAATTGATTTTCTACAAAAGTGTCAGGAGAATTCAATGGTGGAAAATGGGCTTTTTAATAAATGGTGCTGGGACAACAACATAGCCACATACAAATCAATTCATTTGTACTGCTATCTCACACCATACAAGAAAATAAATTCAAAATAGATAGTAGACTTAGATGTAAGAGCTCATAAAAATCTAAAAAGAAAATATAGAAGTAATCTTTACTACCTTGGATGTGGCAATGGTTTCTTAGATGCATGACCAAAACACATGACAAAAAATACATAATTTGAACTTCAACAAAATTAAAAAAATTTGTGTTATCAATGATATTATCAAGAAAAGTGAAAACACAACTGTCAAAATGAGAGGAGAAATTTACAAATCATGCATATGACAATGTACTTTTATCCAGAATATAGAAAAAACTTTTACAACTCAATATTTTAAAGACAAATATCCAAATTGAAAAGTGGGAAAAAATGGAATAGACATTTCTCCAAAAGAATTATATACAAATGGCTAATGAGCATATAAAAATAAGTTCAACACCATTAATCATTAGGAAAATGCAAAGAAAAAGTACAATTAGATACTGTTTTATACCCATTAGGATGGCTGTAATAAATACAGATATTAACGAAAACAATTGTCGAGGACATGGGGAAATTTTAACATTTATACACTGCCAGTGGGATTGTAAAGTGGTGAAGCTCCTTTGGAAAACAGTTTGGCTGTTCTTCAAAATGTTAAACATAGAGTGACCATATTACCCAGAATTTCTACTTCTAGCTCTATGCCAAAAAAATAAATAAAAACATATGTCTACACAAAACTTGTACCAGAATGGTAACTGCAGAATTATTCATAATAGCCCAAAAGTGGAAACAACACAAAAGTTTATTAAGTGATGTATGATAAATAAAACAATGGGTTTACATATAGTGGAATATTATTTTGCAATAAAAATGTGAATAACTGATACTTGTAATATCATTCATAAACCTTGAAAACATTAGGCTAACTTAAAAAATCCATTCAAAAAAGAACACATATTGTATAATTACATTTACATGAAATATTCTAAATAGGCAAATCTATAAACAAAAATTAGATTAGTAGTTGCCTAGGACTGAGGCACAATAATGAGAGGGATGAGCAATGACTTATAATAAGTACTT
Source organism: Anoura caudifer (assembly GCA_004027475.1). Classification (NCBI taxonomy): domain Eukaryota; kingdom Metazoa; phylum Chordata; class Mammalia; order Chiroptera; family Phyllostomidae; genus Anoura; species Anoura caudifer. The sequence goes on along the minus strand of PVKU01008676.1, from coordinate 42,782 downwards.
TTACCTATATAAATAGAGTTTCTATTTAGGATTATTAAAATGTTTTAAAATTAGATTGTGTGACCTGGGAAGCTAGAGAATACATCCCTTCAAAATCACACACAACTCCAGTTCTATTCATGCTGTTGCAAAGGGAACTGGAGAGCATTATGCTAAGCAAAATATGCTAGGCAGTGAAAGACAAATACCATATGATCTTACCTTTAATAGGAACCTAATCAACAAAACAAACAAACAAGCATAATATAACCAAAGACACTGAAATTGAGAACGGGCTGACAGTCACCAGAGGGGAGAGGGGAGGGAATTTCAGCAGAAAAGGGAAGGGTTTGGAGCAACAAGTATAAAGGACACATGGACAAAAACTAGGGGGGTTGGAAATGGGAGGGAGTTGGGGAGGGCTGTAGTGGTGGGCTGGGATGGGAGTAAAAGACAGAAAACTGTACAAGAACAAGAATTAAAATAAAAAATATAAAATATTTATGACTTAAAAAAGAAAAAGTATAAAAATAACATTAGATTTTGTTGATGGTTGCACAACTCTGTATATATACTAAAATCTATTGAATTGTATGTTTTAAACAGGTGAGTTTATGGTATACAAATTATGTTACCAGTAAACCAGTTGTGAAAACTATCTAATTATTACCCACAGATAAAATTTCAATATATTCAGTTCTTTCAAATTACTGTTTTGGGTTTGTTTGGATCAATTCCCAGAAATGGAATAGCTGGATCGTAAGGCAATTCCATCTTTAATTTTTTGAGGAATCTCCATACTGTTTTTCACAGTGACTGCACCAGTCTGCATTCCCACCAACAGTGCAAAAGGGTTTTCCTTTCTCCACATCCTCACCAGTACTTGTTCTTTGTTGAGTTATTGATGATAGCCATTCTGGTTGGTGTGAGGTGATATCTCATTCTGGTTTTATTTTGCATTCCTCTGATAATTAGTGACGTTGAACATCTTTTCATATGTTTATTGGCCATCTCTATCTCCTCTTTTGGAGAAGTGTCTATTCAGGTCCTTTGCCCATTTTTTTCAGTTGGCATTGAGGTTTTTTTATGTTAAGTTTTATAAGTCCTTTATAAACTTTTTATATTAACCCCTTACCAGATGTATCAATGAATATGTTCTCCCATCCAGTGGGTTGTCTTTTTATTCTGTTGATGGAGCCCATCCCATGTTCATTGCAACATTATTTATAAATGCCAAGATATGGAAACAGCCTGAGCGTCCATCAGTAGATGAGTGGATGAAACAACTATGGGACATTTAGACAATGGAATACTATTGATACTTGTCCATAAAAATGAAGAAAATTTTATCCTTTGCAACAGCATGGATAGAACTAGAGAACATTATGCTAAGTGAAATAAGTCAATCAGAGAAAGATAAATACCATATAATTTCACTCATATGTGGAATCTCATGAACAAACTGAACTAACAAGCAAAATAGAGACAGATTCATAGAGAGCAGGATAACATCTCTGGGTTGAGGGGTTTAGGCTGTGGAGGGAACAAGCAAAAAGGAGTCATGGACATGGACAACAGCATGGTGATTGCTGGGGGTGGGGGGAAGGAGGTATAAGGGGGATAAATTATAATAGAAAAAATACAATACAAACAAAAACTTATGCCTCAAAAATAAAAACCCAACAAAGTTGTGCTCTCCAGTAATTTTTCCAGTAAATTTTAAAAACTTTCAACATATTCTAAAAGACATACTATATTTTCTGGATATAGAAAATAAGACTAGAAAATAACAAAAAAATATAGAAAACAAAACCTATATCTGGACTCTTATGAAATTAAAGACCGTCTCCTAAATACTCTCATGTCAAAGAGGAAATCAAAGTAAAACATGTAGAGAATCTAAAATGTAAAGTCTACATTATCAAAATATATGTGCTACAGACAAAACTAAATTCAAAGAAAAGTTTATTAAAGAGGCTTTTTTCTCCACTGTATGATTTTGGCTCCTTTGTCAAAAATTACTTGCTCACATACATATGAATTCATTTCTGGAATCACAATTCTGTTCCACTTGTTTGTATATCTGTTTTTCTGCCTATATCATGGTGTTTTGATTATTGTTGCTTTAAAGTATAATTTGAAGTCAGGGGGTGTTGTACCTCCAGCTTCATTCTTTTTTCTCAGGGTTGCTTTGTCAATTTGGGATCATTTGTGGTTTCATACAATTCTGATGATTTTTTGTTCTATTTCTTTTAAAAATGTTATCAGAATTTTGATGGATAGTGCATTAAATCTGTACATTATTTAAACAGTGCTGGGAAAATTAGAAAGCTGCATGCAAAAGAATGAAATTAGTCTACTATTTGCCCTCATATACAAAAATTAACTCAAAATGAATCAAAGACCTAAATGGAAGACCTGAAGCAATGAATTATATAAAAGAAAACATAGGTATTAAACTTACGGACCTTGGTCTTAGAGAGCATTTTATGAATTTCACCACAAAGGCAAAGGAAGTAAAGGCAAACATAAATAAATGGGACCATAACAAACTAAAAAGCTTCTGTACAGTGAAACAAACCACCAACAAAACAAAGGGCAATCAACCAAATGGGAGAAGATATTTGCAAACAACAGGTCCACCCATCCCATCCTAGGATGCCTGCCCTGTTCTCCCTGGAAAGCTTCATTATGGAACATTTTTCATACACTCATGGGGTTGTCGGTCATCATTGGCCTTGACATCTGAACCAAATTTTAGATAAAAATCTATCTTGCTTCTGCAATATGGACACAATATACTTTCATTACTTAACATGAACATTTTAAACTAATTAAATAGTTAATTCAAAATGTACAAATAAGACCACACGTACAAAAGTTCTGTGGAAAGCATAAAATAGGAGTTAAAAAGATAAAAGGATAAATTAATGAATTGAAAATACATCCAATAGCTTATTTTTAAAAACCAAAACAATTGATAACCAATGAAAATCTTCACAAAAGGATCTCCAAATAGTCACCAAACATAAAACAGTGATCAACTTCATTAATCAACAGGAAACACAAATCAAAACCATAAGGTGATACTATTACACATCTATAAGAATCAATAAACTAAAAAGACAGATAATACCATACTTCATCAAGGATACAAAACAAGTAAGCTCTCATCATTGCTGGTGCTATTGTCAATTGGTAAACTACTTTGGAAAATGTATATAGCACATGCTACAGCTGAGCATTTGCATATCCTATGACAGTCATTCTAATCATAAGTGTAGAGACAACAAAAATGTATAATATGTTTGCTAGAAGACATGTACCTATATGTCCATAACAGTACTGTCTAAAGACTTAAAAATTGAAAACTAAATCCCTAAAATGAATAGATAAATAAACAAACCTAACCCAGTGGGTTACTATACAATGAGAATAAACTACAAATTCCTGACACAATATGGATGAATACCAAAGATATAAAATTGATCAAAAAATTCAGGGATTAAATATTACATAGTACATAATTTTGTTATATAATGAAATTTTGGTTTCATATAATTTCTTTCTCTAAGATTTAGAGACAGAAAGAAATTAATCTATACCATTGCTGAAGTCAGAGTAATAATCATCACTTGTTGGAGCAGCAACTGAAAGGGATCCAAGGGAGTTGCTGGGGATGTGATCATGTTTGTTTCCTAATCTGGGTGCCGCTTATATAAATAAGTAGTTTTCTTTTCAGTTTTCATTGTAAGCTTTATTTATTAGTTCTTAATTGTTGTTCAAGTATTAACCTAGCTAAATGTTTCTGATATGAGAAATTTTTTAAAGCAAGGGAATGATAAGCATAAAATTTAGAATAATGATTACTTCAGGAAGAGGGAGGTAAGATGAAGAGGGTGCATAAATTAATGAAAATGCTTTAGTTCTTAGGTTTGACAATGGCTCCACTGAAATTAATTATATTATTTTAAAAAATATAAAAAATAAAATATAAATAGAGACATAGGTGTATGTGGGTATAACTGTCAAGTTATTTTAAAGATACAGTGAATATAAACATATTTTTAAAAAGATTTTATTTATTTACTTTTAAATAGAGGAGAATGAGGGAGAAAGAGAGGGAAAGAAATATCAATGTGCAAGAGATATATAAATCTGTTGCCTCTTACACACCCCCTACTGGGGACCTGGCCTGCAATCTAGGCATGTGCCCTGACTAGGAATGGAACCAACAACCTTTCAGTTTGCAGGCCAGCACTCAATCCACTGAACCACACCAGCCAGGGCCCATAAATATTCTTTGGTTAATCCCTTCACCATCTTTCACCCCGTCCATCCCCACCCCTGTATAGAATAAACTTAAAAATAAATTAAAAAAATAAAGATACAGTGAGCATCAAACTGTAGCTAAAATAAATCTATGTTTCAGGTAGGAACTATTTAACATGTTCATTACAGTTTTTGTAAATTTCTTTTTGTTTCTCCCTATTTATATTTTGATTTATGTACTGTAAAATTCATGCTTTGTTTTGTACAGTTCTATGTATTCTGATTATAGCAGGGTCATGTGACTACTACCATTAAACAGACCACAGAACAGCTCTATCCCCCCCCAAATTTCATTCTTCTGGACCATGTACAGTCAACTTTGTCCATTATTAGGGTCTTGAATTCTTTGCCCGTTAAATATTTATTCACCCCTCCTCCTTTTCATTAGCACTATTTTACTTTTAGGTCCTACAAGATACTTCAGGTTCATCACACTTCTCCTTCCTCAGCAGAGTAATCACCCACTTCTCCAGGAGCATTTGTTCCTTTCATTGGAGAACAGTATTTAGAAAACAAGATCAGAATGCTAGGTGTGCTCATTATTACTAGATGTCATCCATGTTGTAGCGTGAATAAATAGTTTGTTCCTTTTTTTGCTCAGTAGTTTTCCATTTTGTGGAGGTACCAAGTTAATTAATTCATTCATTGAATAATAGGTATTATTTCTATTTCTGATGATTATAAGTAAATCTTCACATACAGACTTTTGGGTAAGCATGGATTTTCATTTCTTTTGAATAAATATCTATGACTTGAATTTCTGGGTCACCTGGTAAGCATATATTTAACTTTATAAGAAACTGCCACTTTGCTAAGGGTTTTTACAACAAATGGGTGTTGTACCTTATCAAATGCTTTTTCTGAATCTATTAATATGATCATGTGATTTCTGTCTTCCCTTTTGTTTATGTGATATATTATGCTTATTGATTTGCAAATATTGTACCATTCTTGTATCCCTGGGATGAATCCCACTTGATCATGGTGTATGATCTTTTTAAAGTATTGCTGGATGCTCATTATCACTAAACCATCAGAAAGATGCAAATTAAAACCACAATAAGATACCACTTCACACCAGTCAGAATGGCTATCATAAATAAATCAACAAACAAGTGTTGGAGAGGTTGTGGAGAAAAGGGAACCCTAGTGCACTGTTGGTGGGAATGCAGACTGGTGCAACCACTATGGGAAATGGTATGGAATTTCCTCAGAAAACTAAAAATGGAAGTGCCTTTTAACCCAGCAATTCCACTGCTGGGATTATACCCTAAGAACCCTGAAACACCAATCCAAAGAACCTATGCACCCCCATGTTCATAGCAGCACAATTTACAACAGCCAAGTGCTGGAAGCAACCTAGGTGCGCTTCAGCAAATGAATGGATCAAAAAACTATGGTACATTTACACAATGGAATTCTATGCAGCAGAAAGAAAGGAGCTCATACCCTTTGCAACAGCATGGATAGAACTGGAGAGCATTATGCTAAGTGCAATAAATCAGGCAGAGAATAACAAATACTATATGATCTCACCTATAAATGGAACCTAATCAACAAAACAAACAAGCAAGCAAAATATAACCAGAGACACTGAAATTAAGAACATACTGACAGTAACCAGAGGGGAGGTGGGATAATGGGTGGAAAGGGGGGAAGGGTTTTCAGGAACATGTACAAAGGACACAAGGACAAATCCAAAGAGAGGTGGGATCAAGGGTGGTGAGTGGGGATGGCTGGGGTGGGGGGATGGTGGGGGTAAAATGGAGACAACTGTACTTGAACAATAACTAAATGAAAAAATAAATAAATATGTTCTGCCTGGCCACAGGGAGAATGTCTCATGGAGGCTGGGGCAATTGGACAAGTCAACAACTTTTTTTAGTGTTCAGAAGTTACCAGAACTCACCACAACTCTGCATGTAAAGTCTGGCCTCAGCAGGCACCTTCTGGGTGCTGAAGGACCCCCTTACCTTCCTGTGATCCCTGAAACTGAAGTTTCGTTGCAGGATGCATTTGGAGCTGCAAGGTAAGAGTAGGTGGAAGCTATGAACACCAGGATATCTGCTGGAAGAGGAAACCTACCAACAAAGGAACCACCAACAGATAACAACAGAATAAGCTGAAGGAGGGGGTGGAAGCCACACCAACACAATCCAGGACCTATCTGGAAATACAGCTAAATGGTGGAGAAATTATTCAGAACAAACAACTGAACAAGAGCAAGAGAGAATCCTCAAAACCTTGTACACATGGAAGAGCCAGCTTCAACACAGCCTGCCCACACCTGCACAACAGAATACAAGATGTAGTGGATGGAGTGACCCTTAGTTAACTAGCTGGAGGGAAGGATCCACCAAAGAAAGACCCAACAGCAATCAAAACCCAAAGACATACAGAGAGCCAACATAAATGACAGCCCAAGAATGGTGAGCTCAGGGGATCATCACTCAGGAGACTGCACCACTGAATCTCACAGGTCTTCTACCATAGAAGTTCATACAATAAACCCAGAGAGTCAGAAAAGATCAATTTAAAAAGCAGAGGCTAACAAGAAGAGTCTTACAAACACTGGGAAGACAAAGAAACAATTCCCAAATGAAAGGAAAGGAGGAAGTCTCAGAAAGAATGCTAAATGAAATAGAGGCATCTCAACTATCAGGTATTCAGTTCAAAGCAATGGTTATAAGGAAGATCAATGAGCTCACGGAGAATTACCAAAAATTACCAATTACCATTGTAGGGAAACTACAGTGAACTCACTGCAAACCATATCAACATGAAAAAGGAAATAGAAACTATCAACAAGGGCCAAGAAGAAATGAAGAATACAATTTCTGAATTGAAGAACACAGTAAAAGGAATCAAAAGCAGGATAGATAAAGCAGAGAATTGGATCACCGAGCTGGAGTACAAGATAGAAAAAAAAAAAACCACTCAGAATGAGCAAGAAAAGGAAAAGAGGCTCAGAAAGAATGAAGAGGGTTTAAGGGAAATGCAGGACAACATGAAATGTAATGACATCCATATAATAGGGATACCAGAAGGAGCAGAAGAAGAGCAAGAGACAGAAAACCTGTTTGAAAAAGTAATGATGGAAAACTTCCCTAATTTGATGAGAGAAAAAGTCACACAAATCCAGGAAACACAGAGAGTACCAATCAAGAGGAACCCAAAGACTCACGTCAAGATACATCATAATTAAAATGGCAAAATCCCAAGACAAAGAGAGAATCTTAAAGGCCGCAAGAGAAAAACAGGAGGTAACATACAAGGGAACCCTGATAAGGTTAGCAGTTGACTTCTCAATGGAAACACTGCAAGCCAGCAAGGAATGGCAAGAAATATTCCAAGTAATGGGAACCAGAGGACTTCAACCAAGGCTACTTTATCCAGCAAGGCTCTCAACTAAAATGGAAGATCAAGTAAGGAGCTTAACAGACAAAAGAAACCTCAAAGAATATACCTCCTCCAAAGCAGCTCTGCAAGAGATGCTAAAGGGTTTACTTTAACAAAAGGAAGAAAAATAGTACAAGAGGAACACAGGAATGAAAAAAATGGCAATGAATAAGTACCTATCCATAATAACTTTACATGTAAGTGGATTAAATCCCCCAATCAAAGGACACAGAATAGCTGAATGGATAAGAAAGCATGACCCACACATATGCTGCCTACAAGAGACCCACCTCAGAACAAAAGACCTACACAGACTGAAAGTGAAGGGTTGGAAACAAATATTCCAGGCAAACAGACAGGGAAAAAAAAAAAAAACAAACCCAGGGTAGTAATACTCATACCCAAAAAAATAGACTTCAGCAAAAGAGCCATAAAAAGAGACCCAGAAGGTCAAGGGAAGAATCCACCAAGAAGACATAAACATTGTAAATATATATGCACCCAAAATAGGAACACCAAAATACATAAAGAAAATCTTGGAGGACTTCAACAAAGATATTGACAGCAACACAATTATAGTAGGGGATTTTAACACCCCACTGTCAAAAATGGATAGATCTTCAAAAAAATATCAACAAAGATATTGGCATTGAATAATGCCCTAGATGAAATGGACTTAACTGATATATAGAGAGACTTTCATCCCAAAGAAGCAAAATACACATTCTTTTCAAATGCACATGGAACATATTCAAAGATAGACCACATGACAGGACACAAAATAAGCCTCAACAAATTCAAGAAAATTAAAATCATACCAAGCATTTTCTCTGCACACAAGGGACTGAACTAGAAACTAACCTCAAGGAAAAAAAAAAAAAAAACCCAAACACTCAAACTCATGGAGATTGAACACCATGCTATTAAACAATGAGTGGGTCAAGAATGAGATTACAGAAGAAATCAAAGTTTCTGGACCTCTGGACAAGATGGAGGCCTAGATGGACATGCTGTGCCTTCTCACAACCAAGATTAAGGTCAACAAAAATATAGAACCAAAAAAAAGTAAAAAAGGAAAACCCAACCAGGACAGCGAGTAAATTGAACTGTGTGGGAGTCTGACAACAATGATTCAGCCACACTGATAAGAGGGGCAGAGTCCACAGTCGGTGGAGTCAGATCATAGCAGGATAAACCAGTGGTGGTCCTAGGTGCACAGTCACTCCAGGTGCACAGGCGGTGGTGTTGCCAAATGCAAGGAGGCCAAGCGATGCTCACAAGGCAGCTGACTATGGACACATATTCATGCACAGATAAACCAGGCGAAAACAAGCAGCAAGACAGACTGCGAAAACCAAGGCCCCAACAGCAGAAAGTGAAGCCTAAAAGCACCCATTGAAAATACTTGTAGGGGCTGAGGTGCTGGCAGGGAGTCCCAGCCTCAGAGGAGAGTTTGTTGGGGAGACCCACGAGGTCCTGGAGCATGCGCAGGCCCACCAACATGGAAATCAGCGCCAGAAGAGCCCAATTTGATCGGGGAAAGAGGCTGAAGGGAATGAAATCCATGAGAGAGTGCGGGGTAAATGCCATTGTTCCCTCATGACCCCGCCCCCACATCCAGTATCACAACCCAGCAACAGGGCTGCCCCGCCCTGGTGAATGCCAAAAGCTCTGCTCCTCACTACATAACAGCTGCAACCAGACAAAAACAAACAAACAAAAAAACAAACAAAACCAAGGATGGCTCAAAAGATAGAACAGACTGAGGCCCCTGAGCTAATTTATCTGAGTGACCAGGAGGCAGTCAGCCTAATAGATGCAGAGCTCATAGCACTGGTAGCTAACCTATCAGGAGCACAGTGCAAAGGTCTGGTGATTAGGAAGCTCACAGAACTGGTTGATTTTGGTCACAAATTAGAGGAGCAAATGGAGGCTACAACAAGTGAAATGAAGGAAAATGCACAGGGAACCAATAGTGATGGGAGGAAAACTGGGACTCAGATCAATGGAGTGGACCAGAAGGAAGAAAGAAACATCCAATCAGAAACGAATGAAGAAACAAGAATTCAAAAAAATGAGGAGAGGCTTAGGAACCTCCAGGACATCTTTATACATCCCAACATCCGAATTATAGGGGTACCAGAAGGGGAAGAGGAAGAGCAAGAAGTGGAAAACTTATTTGAACAAATAATAAAGGAGAACTTACCCAATCTGGCAAAGGAAATAGACTTCCAGGAAGTCCAGGAAGGTCAGAGAGTCCCAAAGAAGTTGGATCCAAGGAGGAACACACCAAGGCACATCATAATTACATTAGCCAAGATTAGAATGAAGGAGAGAATTCTAGAAGCAGCAAGGGAAAAAGGCAGAGTCACCTGCAAAGGAGTTCTCAGATGACTGCCAGCTGATTTCTCAAAAGAGACCTTACAGGCAAGAAGGGGCTGGAAAGAAGTATTCCAATCATGAAAGTTTAGGACCTACATCCAAGATTGCTCTATGCAGCAAAGCTGTCATTTAGAATGGAAAGGAAGATAAAGCGCTTCTCAGATAAGGTCAAGTTAAAGGAGTTCATCATCACGAAGCCCATATAATATGAAATGTTAAAGGGACTTATCTAAGAAAAAGAAGATAAAAATATGACAGTAAAAAGACAGCAAACTCACAGATATTGACAACCATACCTAAAACAAAAGCAAACTAAGCACACAGCTAGACCAGGAGCTGAAACACAGAAATGGAGATCACATGGAGGGTCTGCAACAGGGGAGTGGGAAGAGGAGAGAGGAAGAAAATGTACAGAGAATAATTAGCATTGATGGTGGGTAGAAAATGGACAGTTGGAGGGCAAGAATAGTTTGGGAAAAGTAGAAGCTAAAGAACTTATGAAACATGAACATGAACTAAAGTGGGGAATGTGGGTGGGAGGGGGTGTGATGGGTGGAGTGGAATGATGGGGAGAAATGGGACAACTGTAATAGCATAATCTAGAAAATATAATTTAAAAAAGTTTCTGGAAACAAATCAAAAAGAACTCACAACAATCAAATCTTATGGGACACATCAAAGGCAGTCCTAAGAGGGAAGTTCATACCAATACAGGCCTACCTAAAAAAGATAGAAACATGTCAAATAAACAGCCAAACTCTACACCTACAAGAACTGGCAGGAACAAAAACAAAGACATTCCAGAACAAGTGGAAAGAAGGAAATAACCAAGATCAGAGCAGACTCAAATGACATAGAGACTAAAAGCACAATTCTAAGGATCAAAGAATCCAGGAGCTGGTTCTTTGAAAAGTTAAACAAAATCAACAAGCCTTTAAACGGGCTCATCAAGAAAAAAAAAGAGAGGGCCCAAATAAACACAATCAGAAATGAAAGAGATTGCAACTGACACCACAGAAATACAAAGGATTGTAAGAAATGACTATAAAGAACTGTATGCCAAGAAAATTGAAAACCTAGGTGAAATGGACAAGTTTCTAGAAAACTATAACCTTCCAAAACTCAATGAAGAAGAAGCAGAAAGCCTGAACAAAACAATAACAGCAGATGAAATTGAAACAGTAATCAAAAAGCTTCTGACACACAAAATCCCTGGACCAGATGATTTCACAGGAGAATTCTACAAAGCACTTAAGGGACAGCTAACCCCCATACTCCGCAGATGGTTCAAAAAAATTCAAGAAAATGGAAGATTCCCAAACTCTTTTTATGAAGCCAGCATCATCCTAATCCCAAAACCAGATTAAGACACAACAAAGAAAGAAAACTGCAGGCCCATATCGCTGATGAACATAGATGCTAAAATCCTCAAGAAAATATTGGCAAACCACATCCAGCAATATGTTAAAAAGATCATATATCATGATCAAGTGGGATTCATCTCAGGGATGCAGGGTTGTACAATATTCGCAAATCAATAAACATAATACACAACGTAAACAAAACAAAAGACAAAATTCACATGATCACATCAATAGAAGCAGACAAAGCATTTGATAAGGTACAGCACCCATTTATGATAAAAACACTTAGCAAAGTGGGGAGAGAGGGAGCATTGCTCAACATAATAAAGGCCATATATGAGAGACCTACAGCCAACATCATACTCAATGGACAATAACTAAAAGCTTTCTCACTAAGATCAGGAACAAGACAAGTTTGTCCACTTTCACCACTTCTATTCAATATAATATTGGAAGTTCTAGCCACAGGAATCAGACAAGAAAAAGAAATAAAAGGCATCCAAATTGGAAAGGAGGAAACAAAACTGTCATTGTTTGCAGATGACATGATAGTATACATAGAAAATCCTATAGACTCGGCCAAAAAGCAACTCGACCTAATAAATGAATTTGGCCAAACAGCAGGATAGAAAGTCAATATCCAGAAATCAAACACATTTTTGTATACCAACAACGAAAGAGCAGAAGCAGAAGTCAAGGGGAAAATCCCATTTGATATAGCAAAAAGAAAAATAAAATACCTACGAATAAATCTAACCAAGGAAGTAAAAGCTCTATACTCAGAAAACTACACAACACTGAAGAAAGAAATCAAGGAAGACACAAAGATATGAAAACATATACCGTGTTCGTGGATTGGAAGAATTAACATCATTGAAATGTCTATAGTAGCCAAAGCAATTTACAGATTCAATGCAATACCTATCAATGTACCAATGGCATATTTCACAGACATAGAACAAACACTTCAAAAATTTATATGGAACCATAAACGACCTCAAATAGCTGCAGCAATTTTGAGAAAGAAGAGCAAAGTAGGAGGGATCACACCTGACACCAAACTGTATTACAAGGCCACTGTAATCAAAACAGCCTGGTACTGGCACAAAAATAGGAACATGGACCAGTGGAATAGAACAGAGAGCCCAGAAATAAACCCAATTCTCTATGGTCAATTAATATTCAACAAAGGAGGCAGCAACATAAAATGGAGTAAAAATAGCTTCTTCAACAAGTGGTGTTGGGAGAACTGGACAGCTACATGCAAAAAAATGAAACTTGAGCACCAACGTACACCATACACAAAAATAAACTCAAGGTGGATAAAAGATTTAAATATAAGCCATGACACCATTAAAGTCCTAGAGGAGAACTTAGGCAGGAAAATCTCAGATATTTCATGCAGTAACATTTTTGCTGATATGTCCCCTAAAGCAAGGGAGATAAAGGAAAGAATAAATAAATGGGGTATCATCAAAATAAAAAGCTTCTGTACAGCTAAAGAAAACAGTATTAAAATAAAAAGAGAACCAACTGTATGGGAAAATATATTCGCCAATGATACCTCAGACAATGGTTTAATCTTCAAAATATATAAGGAACTTACAGGACTCCACTCTAAGAAGACAAGGAACCCAGTTAAAAAAAATGGGCAGAGGACTTGAACAGACAGTTCTCCAAGGAGGATATACAGAGGATCCAGAGACACATGAAAAGATGCTCAATATCACTAGCTATCAGAGAGATGCAAATTAAAACCACAATGAGATACCACCTCACACCGGTCAGAATGGCAATCATAAACAAAGCAACAAACAACAAGTGTTGGAGAGGATGTGGATAAACGGGAACCCTAGTGCACTGTAGGTGGGATTGCAGACTGGTTCAACCACTATGGAGAACAGTATGGAATTTTCTAAAAAAACTAAAATGGATGTACCTTTTGGCCCAGCAATTCCACTGCTAGGATTATATCCTACGAACCCTGAAACACCAATCCAAAAGAACCTATGCACCCCAATGTTAATAGCAGCACAATTTACAATAGCCAATTGTTGGAAGCAACCTAGGTGCCCATCAGTAAATGAATGGATCAAGAAACTATGGTACATTTACACAATGGAATTCTATGCAGCAGAATGAAAGAAGGATCTCCTGCCCTTCGCGACAGCATGGATGGAACTGGAGAGCATTATGCCAAGCAAAATAAGCCAGGTAGTGAAAGACGAATACCATATCATCTCACCCTTAACAGGAACCTAATAAAAAAAAATCAAACAAGCATAATATAACCAAAGACACTGAAATTGAGAAGTGGTTGATAGTCACCAGAAGGGAGAGGGGAGGGAATTTCAGGGGGAAAGGTGAAGCGTTTGGAGCAACAAGTATAAAGGACACATGGACAAAAACTAGCGGGGGTGGAAATGGGAGGGAGGTGGAAAGGGCTGGGGCGATGGGCTGGAAAGGGAGTAAAAGACAGAAAACTGTATAAGAACAACGATTAAAATAAAAATAATTAAAATTAAGAAATGATGCCGTCTTCACTAGTTTGATATCAATTAGGCAAAGGTAACACCAAATGCTGGTTTCTATGTAGTTTCATGTTCCACTGGCAGAACAAAAATTAGTAAGACTTTTCTGGATATCCATTTTCAGTAAATACAATTTTTGTGGTGTGATCTAGAAATTATATGTGAGGAAATTTGTGCCAGAGAAACAAAGAAACAAACAAACAAACACATATATTTATGTAGTGGTCTAAGGATGTTTGTTATAATATTATTACTAGGAAATAAAAAAGACCTGAATGCTTAACAATGAAAAACAATCCTCAACAAAATATTGTGGCAGACCCTTCTGTGTGGTGTGGGCCCAGCTCCCACTCGGAGATGCACAGGACCCACGCCCACAGATAGGTTCTCTGATGGGTAATCAGATTTGCAATATACCTAGGCTCTTTTGGGGCTTGCTCTTTCCTAAAACCCCCTCACCCTGCAAGTACCTTGCAGAGCCCAGTGTAACCGGCTGCCTATGCATTTGCTAATATCCTTCTTCTGTGATGTAATAAGGGGCATTGGCTCCTTTATTGTAACCTGGAGATAAGGAAGGAGACCATCTTGTAATGTGGGGAGAGATATAGAATAAAGGCCTGTCATGGCAGAGACTGCGGCTTTGCTCCTCTCGAGAGAAAAGCTATGCTGTCATCCTTACTCCTCCATCAGACTTGGTAGTCTGTATGTATGTTTTAATTCATCTATAATGACCCACATCCAGTCACTGCTGGCTGGTGTCCACCTCAAAATATTAGCAAATTGGACCCAGCAATACATTCAAATGATCATACACCATGATAAATTGGGATTCATTCTGGAATACAAGGTTGGTACAATATTTGCAAATCAGTAAATGTGATACATCACATAAACAAAATGCAAGATAATAATCACATGATTATATCAATAGATGCAGATAAAGCATTTGATAAAATCCAGCACCCATTTATGGTAAAAATTCTCAGCAAAGTGGGGATAGAGGGATGATACCTCAACCTAATAAAGGCCACATATGAAAAACCTACAGCCAATATCATACTTAATGGTCAAAAATTATAAGTGTTTCCCTTAAAATCAGGAATAAGATAGCGATGTCTGCTTTCACCACTCTTATTCAGCTTAGTACCAGGAGTCCTACAATAAAAATAAAACAAGAAGAAATGAAAGACATCCAAATTGGAAAGGAGGATAATAAAACAATCCCAGATGACATGATAATGTTCATGGAAAACCCTAATGACTTCACCATAAAACTACTAGATCTAATAAATGAACTCAGCAAAGTAGCAGGATACAACATCAATATTCAGAAATCTGTGGCATTTTCATACAGCAATAATAAACTAACAGAAAGAGAAACTAAGAAAATAACCCCATTTGCAATGGCAACAAAAAAGCTACCCAGGAATAAATTTAACCAAGGAAGTAAAAGACCTGCACTCATAAATGATGGGACATTAAAGAAAAAAATTGAGTAAGATACAAAGAAGTGGAAGCATATACCTTGTTCATGGATTGGAAAAATAACATAATTGCAATGTCCATACTACCCAAAGGATCTATAGATTCAATGTAATTCCTATTAAAATACTAATGATATATTTCATAGATGTAGAACAAATATTCCAAAAATTCATATGGAACCAAAAAGGACCAAAAACCTCAGCAGTTTTGAGAAAGGAAACAAAGTTGGAAGTACCACAATACCTGATATCAAACTATACTACAAGGCCATTTTAATCAAAACTTCCTGGCACTGGCATAAGAACAGGCATATAGATCAATGGAAGAGAACAGAGAGCCCAGAAATAAACCAATGGTTTTATGTTCAATTGATATTTGACAAAAGAGGAAAGAGCACACAGTGGAATAAAGACAGTGTCTTCAATACATGGTGTTGGAAAAATTGGACAGAAACATGTCAGAAAAGTGAAACTAGACCACCAATATACACCATCCACAAAGATAAAGTCAAAATGGATAAAAACTTAAATATAAGTCATGAAATCATAAAAATTGTAGAAGAAAACATAGACAGTAAAATCTCAGACCTCTCTTATAGCAATTTCTTTGCCAATACATCTCCTAGGGTAAGGGAAATAAAGGAAAAAATAAACAAATGGGACTGCACCAAACCAAAAAGCTTCTGCACAGCAAAAGAAACTATCAACAAAATGAAAAGGGAACCCACTGTATGGGAGAATAAATTTGTCAATGATACATGTAATAAGAGGATAATTTCCAAAATATGCAAAGAACCTGTGCAACTTAACACAAGGAAGACAAACACCCTAATTTTAAAAATGGGCAAAGGGCCTGAATAGACACTTTTCCAAAAAGGACATACAGGTGGCCAACAGACACATGAAAGAATGCTCAATATCATTAACCATCACAGAGCAAATTTAAAATTATCACATGCAAATTTAAACCACAATGAGATATCCCCTCACACCTGTGAGAAGAGCTATTATGAATAAATCAATATACAACAAGTGCTGGTGAGGTCGTGGAGAAAAGGGAACCCAAGTGGTCTTTGATGGGAATGCAAACTGGTACAGCCACTGTGGAAAACAATAAGGGGTTTTCTCAAAAAATTAAAAATGAAACTGCCTTTTGACCCAGAGAGCCCACTTCCTGGAATATATTGTAAGAATTCTGAAACACTAAGTAGAAAGCATATATGTCCCCCTATGTTCATAGCAGTGTTATTCACATTAGTGAAGATCAAGAAAATAGCTCAAGTACCCATCAGTAGATGAGTGGATAAAGAAGCCGTGGTACATTTGCACAATATAATTCTATGCAGCTGTAAAAAAGAAGGAACTCTTACCCTTTTCAACAGCATGGGTGGAGCTGGAGAATATTAGGCTAAATGAAACAAGCCAGTCGGAGATGAACAAATACCATGATCTTACTCTTATGTGGAATCTAATGAACAAAATAAACTGATAAACAAAATAAAACCAAAGGCATGGAGATATGGAACAGACTGATAGATCTCAGAGGGGAGGGGTGGGGGGACTGGGAGAGATTAGCCAAAGAACATATATGCATATATACAAACACATGGACACAGACAATAATGTGGTAAAGGCTAGAGGGGGTAGCGGGGGCTCGGTGGAGAGGGAAAGGGTGGGAAATGGGAGACATCTGTAATAGTGTCAACAATAAAAAAAGATACTAACTGCTAAAAAAATAAAGGTCATGGAAACTATAAAAAAGAACCAGTCAGAAATGAAAGATACACTAACACTAACTGAAATGAAGAACAATTTATGGCAAATACACAGTAGAGTACATGAAGCCGAGAATCAAATCATAGGTTTGGAATATAAGGAAGAAAAAAACCCCACTCAATCAAAACAGCAAAAAGAATTTTAAAAATGAGGATAATGTAAGGAGCCTCTAGGACAACTTCAAGAGTACTGACATTCACATCACTGGGTGCTGAGAGAAGAGAGAGAGCAAGAAATTGAAAACCTGTATGAAAAAAATGATGACAGATAACTTCCCTAAATGGTGAAGGAAATAGACATACAAGTCCAGGAAGTGCATAGAATTCCAAACAGGATGAATCCAAAGAGGCCTACACTAAGCCATATCATAATTAAGATGCAAAAGGTTAAGGACAGATTCTTAAAAGCAGCAAGAGAAAAGCAATTAGCTAACTACAAGGGAGTTCCCATAAAACTGTCTTCTGATTTCTCAACAGAAATGTTGCAGGCAGGAAGAGATTGGCAAGAAATAGTCAAGGTGATGAAAAGCAGGGATCTACAACCAAGCTATCATTTAGAACCAAAGGACATATAAAGAGCTTCCCAGACATGAAAAAGTTCAAGGAGTTCGTTATCACCAAACCAGTATTACAGGGAATGTTAAAGGGTCTTCTTTAAGAGGAAGAGGAAGAAAGATTAGAAATATGAGCAATAAAATGGCAGTAAATACATATCTATCAACAAATGAATCTAAAAAACAAAATGAACAAGCAAGCAGAACAGAAACAGACTCATAGATACAAAGAATGTTTTGATGGTAGTCAGATGGGGAGGGGATTGAAGAGATGGGTGAAAAAGGTGAAGGGATTAAGAAGTACAAACTGGTTATTATAGAATAGTCATGGCATGTAAAGTACAGTATAAGGAATATAGTTAATAATATCCTAATAACTATGTATGGAATGAGATAGATATGAGGTCTATTGGCATGATCACTTAGTAAGCTATATAATGTCTAATCACTAGGGTGTACACATGAAACTAATATTTTAGGTCAATTGTAATTAAAAAATAAAGTAATAATTTGAAAATAAATTTGAAAAAGGACAACTAATCACAATATGTGGACCTTATTTGGATCTGATTTTTTAAGAAAAAAAAACTACATAAAATGTTTTTTACATTTATGAGACAATTAGAAATTTCAACACTCACTGTATTTTTAGTGATATTAAGTAAATTATTTTTAGATGTGGATATGTTTTTAAGTCTTTTATAAAGACCAACATATCTCTTATAAACATAAGTAAATAATAAAATTTTTATTCATAAAATTGAAAAATATGTACTTAGGCAAAGTGTCACCAATAACAAGGTGTAGAGTCTTGGCTGACCTTGGCACATTCCTGCTCAAGTCTAAATGATATTCAGATGCAAATCTCTCTGTTCCAGGAAAAGGGTAAATTGAAACTGTAAAGCGTACTCAGGTGACCCATTACCAGAGACAAGTTTTAGAGTCCCCTCCCCATCTCAGAGCTCATCAGGCAGCAACCAGAGTGTCAACCTCAATGTTTAGCAGATGTCTCCTGCCCATTATTTATGTCCCACCAATTACAACTCTGCTTAGAATTCTAAACAACAGGGATTAGCTTCCCAGCCAAAGTATCTTGCCAGCTGCATTGGGTGCCAGGAGACAGACTGAAGGCACCTAGAGGTGGCCTTCAAGGAAGGGGAAGAAAACCCATGCTCCTCTCACCCCTACCCTAGGCTTCAGCCCACAGACCCAGGTGGCTGCCCTGCAGACCTCGGTGGCAGGGCAAGGAAGGGTCCCACACTCACTGGTGAAGAGCTGCTGGATGCAAGGAAAGCCACTGCCAGGCCCACCCAGGAGGATACTGACTACGATCCAGGTGAGGCCCACAGTCACAACCAGGACAATGACGTGGAAGGGACCTGCAGCCAGGACAGACAAAAGAAAGCCACTTTAGATGCCAGCAAGCTCCCAAAAGACCCGAGGGTCTCTTATGACCAGATTTCCCCATCCACTTGGGAAGAAGTAATCAGAGGAAATGAAGGAGGAGACCTGTTGCCATCCACCAGGCAGGAGCCAGGGACTTGAGCTCCTGGCAGGTGGAAGGAGGAGGCTGAGCTCCACCTCCAAGGCTCTCGGCTTGGTTCTCCCTGGCACACACGGAGCAGCCTTCAGAATCCACTGCTCAAGGGGGCTCCAGCACTCCTCCAGAAACCTCCTAACTTCCTGCCTCTGAGGGTGCCGATATTTGTGTTCCACCCATTATGTTCTCTTTTCTCCTGTTATGATGGAGGAGGGCATACTTCTTTTGAAGACCAGCCTCTTCACCTACTTGGACCCCAAACTCTCCTCCCTGCTTAGATTTCTTGTAAGAGCAATCATTCCAACTCTGTCATTCTCTTCTGTTTTTAACACCCCTCCTCACAAGAAAGCACAGAAGGAAAAGCTCTCCTTCAGAATCACATCCCATACAGCCACTGATCCCTTTCTCTCCTCTTCCCCATGAGTTCCTCCAAGTCACCTACACTGGCTCTTTCCATAGTCTCACCTCCCATTTTCACAACCTCCATAACCCTCCAAAACAACTTGTTTTCAAGGCCACCTATGACATTCTTGGTGTCAGCTTCCCAGGTCACCTGTCAGTCCTGATCTCTCTTGAACATTCAGTTGACTGTCCAGGCCCTGCTGCTTAAAACACTTCTCTACTGGCTTCCAGGACTCCTCATTCTCCTTGCTTAGATCATCCTCCTCTACCCTCCCATGAAAAACTAGACTTTCCCAGGCTTCTGTCCCAGGCTCTCTTCTTATCTCCCTCTATACATCCTCCATGGATGATCTCACCCATTTCCATAGTCAGTTGCATTCTATATACCAACAACTCCTAAATGTATTTCTGTAGTTCAGTCCTCTCTCTTGAGCCAAGTCCATATATCCAACTGCCACTTTACCACCTCTATTTGGATATTCCACAGGTATCTCAAACTAGCTGTTCAAATAGAACTTATCTTTCTTCTTCCAAAAATAAATGAATAAATGTCACTATTCCAGTATTTTGTATCAGTAAATGATTCTGCCATCCTTCTAGTCAACTAAGTCTAAATGACTATGGGAAATCCCTGATATCCTACATCAGATCTTGTATCAAGTCTTGTTGTATTTTAGTTCCTAAAAGTCTCTAAAACTTGATCACTTTTTTCCCATCTCCACAATTTCCCATTTTCAATCTAAGGAACCATCACTTCTCCCATGGTAATTTTAGTAGTCCCCAGACTGCTCTCCCTGTTCTCTTTCTTAGCCCCTTTATATATTTGTCTAAAAACTAGTGACAGAAAATCTCTATATAAAGTACAAATTTGGCTCTCACTCCCTCCCCCTACCACACATACCAGTACAGCTTAAAACCTTTCAGTCTTTCCCCATTGTCCTTAAAAAAACTCCAATATGCAAAATCTTTAACACTGTTTATAAACTGCAATATTTGTTTCATATCTCTCATTATGGTCTCACTTTTTGGCACTCTTCCTCGGTTTTTACTTTTTACCAACACTGACTTTCTTTTAATTATTTTATAAATCCAGAAACTCATGACTCTAGGACTCTTCATATACTGTTACCATTGCTTTGAATGTCTTTCTGCTTCCTCTCCTCACTTACAATTTGCTTACCTCACATTTATTCATTCTTTAGCTTACAGTGTAGACAATCCCATTCATAGATAATCTTTGCTGATTATTCAACTCATACAAAATCAGGTGTATATGCTATCATAGTTTTTTTTGTATTTTTCCTTTATAAATACTAGCACAGATGGCTTCTATTTCATTATTTAATGACTGTCTCTTCTTGCTATACTTGAAATCTCTACAGTGACAAAGACCATATCTGTTGTTTGCTCATAATAAAATTTTCAGTGTCTTTTATGAGGGGGAGGCCCCCAAAATGGAATTCATTTATAAAAAATTGTGTATTTACTGTTACATGTTTAAACTTCAGTCACCTTTAAAGTACTCTCTATTTGATGCAATACACCTTTTGAGACACTTTTTTTCCACTGCTCAAAATGATTTTTGAACTCATCAATTTTGATGCTTTTTAGTGCTTCTGCCATTTTTTGTTTCAGCTCTTCCACATCAGCAAAGCATTTCCCTTTGAGGACTTTTGTTTCTGGGGAATCACAAAAAAGTCACTTGGGGTGAACAGGGAGCTTGGGGCATGGGGGTCATGCCATTTTTGGTCAAAAACTGCTAAACACCTAGCATGATGTGAGCAGGTGCTCTCATAAATCACCCATCATGAAATGGGCAAATGTATTGAGTCTTCAAAAAAAGTCATTAAGGCCGAACGCAGTCTCTCACAACAACACCAGTTAGTACACTGATACAGATGGGCTCCTAGAACACTCACCTAGTGGGGGAAGCCAGTACCACAAGGGGCCCGCACTTCTGAAGATAATTCTGGCTTTGGGGAGGTCCCCCCTCCTATATGCCTGACATAGAGAGGAGCTCAAAAATATTTGTGGAATGAACCTATTCTTTCTCAGTACTTATTAGAGTTGAAACAACTCACTATATGCTGATTTCAGTTTAAAATACAAGTTTTCAAAATTAAACTAAACAGGTTTTCAAAATTACTATGTGTTTTTCCTAAGAAAATAAGGGAAAAACACATAGTAATAAGGGGGATTGTAAGATTATAAGTTTCTCATGCACATTTAAATAAAATCTAGCCTAGACTGACTTGACTTGCACAGTTTGCAAGGCACTGCAATTTCCTGTTTCTTTCCCATACTCCAATAAAGTATTTTTTAAAATTTCTGGATTTTAAAAAAATTTAAATTATTTTATTGTTGTTCAATTACAGTTGCCTGTATTTTCTCCCCACCCCTCCCCCAACCCCATCCAAACCCACCTCCTTCCCTTGCTTCCACCCTCCACCTTGGTTTTGTCCATGTATCCTTTATAGTAGTTCCTGAAAACCCTTCTCCCCACTGTCCCCTTCCCCTTCCCCTCTGGCTGAGGGACAAATATCATATGATCTCAACTTTAACTGGAACATAATCAACAAAAGAAAAAGCAAACAAAGTATAACCAGAATCATTGAAATTAAGAACAATATAATAATATCCAATAAAATATTTAAAAACACCATCCAAAAGCCACCCCTTTATGTTCTTTAAAAGTATAGTTATTTCCTGTTTCCCACTTTCAGTCCCTTTTTTGCTTCAATGGAAAGGGCTGATTTGGGAACTCTGGCAAAGGGATGCAAATTATTAATTTGCTAAATATTTGCTAAGGGGTTTCTTTAGCCAGGAAAATAGGACATTAGAATTAGATACTTTATAGATTAACATAACAGAATCAGAAGTAGATAGGCCAGCATCTTACTCAGCATGGTTTTTCCTGTACCTTCTGAAGGGTACTGGAGTCATTCTACTGCAGTCATCAAAGTTTTTTTTCTCTTGAAATATCATAGGAACAGTCTCCTAACTACATTTTAGAAGGTTAGGTACAGAATGGTTATCTTCTAAATTCAGAGCACAGATAATAAAAGTAAGGAGAGAAAAATTTACACTAAGGTAAGTCCCTTTTGACAATAAACACATTCAGTCTAGAAGTAATAGTCCATTAGACTCTGTAGTAATCCTCACATTTCAACCCAGGCCACCTCATTCGATGTGACAGTGTTGATATACCTCTGGGGATATAATTTCTTTATTCAAAAAGCCTACAGGCCTATGTCAAAGGCACCAGTATAGCCAAGTATTAGCCTAATGTTTTTCATGAAAATCAGATCTTGTGTATTGTCTTTGTGGTGGGTGTTTTCCAATGTTACTGAGGTGTCCACTACCAAATAGTCACTTAGTAGGCATTTCAGTCTGTTGATGGGAGTAATAAAAAAAGTGTTTTGTCAGGAAAGCCAGAAAGTCTTGGCCTGGAAAACAGACAATCTTTCTGCTCTGATAACACATTTCTTGGAATGACTCCCCCAGTGCACAATGGAGTCCACAGAGATTGCATGTGCTTTCTAGCTTTGTAGGAGCTCTGTTTTCTGATTTAAAGGGTTTTAGGGAGCTGCAGTGTAACTCCCCCTTTCTTTGCCTGAGTTTGAAATGAACTGAAAATAGAGAAGTTATGTACATGGAGATAAAAACATCAACTTTATTACTGATAAAGCTAATTTGGATAATAAGGCTTTCTTAACATTGCACCATATAATTAGTCAGACCTATTCATCCATTCTATGGTATCATATAGATAATACTATACAACACAGGTATACTTATATGAAAGTCTGTCCCTATAAACCTTAAGGAACAAAGAACTATACAGGACCACATGCCTCCTTATAGTCTGCTGGAAACCAAAGGAACAAAAGGAAGAAGAGGCTCAGTTACACATGCTCAGTTCATGCTCCCAAATTTATCAGTCAGGTAAGTCACCAAAATTAGTAAGTGAGGGAACTGACAGATAACAGGAGAGTGTAGTGGAAATCTTTTCTCCTGGAGACCAGAGAAGAGTGGAAAAGTTGGTCTCCACTTCCCAGAACATCTTTCTACCTGCAACATTTAACATTCTAAAAGGCTGAGTCTACAGGTAGAACCATTAGATATTTCCAAACTTTACATCAGTATTTTTATTGATAAGTATTTATTTTAACTTAATATTACTGGTAACTTTATGATACTATTGCAAATAACTAATTTGTTGGTGTTTCTCACTGTGAACATCTTGTGAGCGGTGCAACTATATAGTTCTATGATTTTAATTATCACCTATAATCACTGATATAAATTGGCTAAAATACAACTAGAAATGTACAGGATGAAAGGAAAACATAGGAAGAACATGAAAAGAGCCTAAGATGCCTGCAGGGACAATGGATAACATGAAATGGTAAGCACCTATGAATATAGAAATCTCATATTCTAATAGACCCTTAGAATCACAGAATCTGTAAAAGATCTTAGGCATCATTTGCTCCAACTCATTTGACACTAAAGTCCATAGAGGGTAAGCAACTTGTCAAAAATCAAAACAGCATATATGAGCAGGGAAGAAAGTGGAATAAAATTCAGGTCATCTGATTTCCATTATGAGATATATCATCAAGATTTATCCTTTGAGCACCACTCACATATCCTGATTCATGTGAGGTAAATGTTTGGGCCATATATGATATTAACATATGATTTTAAAAAGATCAGAATTATTCAAATACCACTTGTCCCTTTCCTCCTTGTCAAAGATAATGATTTTTACACTGGACTTACTAAAACTTTAGAAAGTGAAATTTTAAGCCTAATACAAGTGATGAAAAAGAGGCAAGTAATAGTTCACTCAATAGATTCAAGTTGCCCTGGCTGGTGTAGCTCAGTGGATTGAGCGCAGGCCTGTGAACCAAAGGATCATGGTTCGATTCCCGGTCAGGGCACATGCCTGGGTTGCAGGCCAGCTCCTAAGAGGGGATGCAAGAGAGGCAACCACACATTGATATTTCTCTCCCTCTCTACTTCCCTTCCCCTCTAAAAATAAATAAATAAAATCTTTAAAAAATAGATTCAAGTCTTCTGACCAGGTGAATCATATTCATACTGAGAAAAGTTATGGATGTGATCTTTCTTGGTGATATTGAAGACTGATGGAGTATGGAAGAGGAACTCTAAAAGGTGCATAACACCATCAATCATCAGGGAAATACAAATCTAAACCACAATAAGTATCACCTCATATCTGTTAGGATGACTATTATAAAAATATAACAAGTGTTGGCCAAGATATAAACAAATTGGAATACTTGTACACTGTTGGTGGGAACATAAAATGGTATAGCTGCTATGGAAAACATATAAAGTTTCCACATAAAATTAAAATTAAACTATATATTATCCACCAATCCCACCCTGGATACTTATCCAAAAGAACAGAAATCAGAATCTCAATGATTTATCTATTCTTGCATATTCCTTTTTTCAATTTATTTTAATTGTTGTTCTTGTACAGTTTTCTGTCTTTTGCTCCCATTCCAGCCCAACGCCCCAACCCTCCCCACCTCCCACCCATATCCACCCTCCCCTAGTTTTTGTCCATGTGTTTTTCATACTTGTTGTTCCAAACCCTTCCCCTTTTCCCCTGAAATTCCCTCCCCTCTGGTCACTGTCAGCCTGTTCTCAATTTCAGTGTCTTCGGTTATATTATGCTTGTTTGTTTCTTTTGTTGATTACGTTCCTGTTAAAAGTGAGATCATATGGTATTTTTCTTTCACTGCCTGGCTTCTTTCGCTTAGCATAATGCCTCCAGTTCCATTCATGCTCTCACAAAGGGTAGGAGATCCTTCTTTCTTTCTGCTGCATAGAATTCCATTGTGTAAATGTACCACAGTTTATTGATCCATTCATTTACTGATGGGCACCTAGGTTGCTTCCAACACTTGGCTATTGTAAATTGTGCTGCTATGAACATTGGGATGCATAGGTTATTTTGGATTGGTGTTTCAGGGTTCTTAGGATATAATCCTAGGAGTGGAACTGCTGGGTCAAAAGGCAGATCCGTATTTAGTTTACTTAGAAAATTCCATACTGCTTTCCATAGTGGTTGTACCAGTCTGCAATGCCACCAACAGTGCACTAAGGTCCCCTTTTCTCCACATCCTCTCCAACACTTGTTGTTTGTTGCTTTCTTTATGATGGCCATTCTGACTGGTGTGAAGTGGTATCTCATTGTGGTTTTAATTTGCATCTCTCTGATAGCTAGTGATATTGAGCAGCTTTTCATGTGTCTCTGGATCCTCTGTATATCCTCCTTGGAGAAGTGTCTGTTCAAGTTCTTTGCACATTTTTTCATTGGCTTGCTTGTCTTTTTAGACTGGAGTCATGTAAGTTCTTTATGTATTTTGGAGATTAAACCCTTGTCTGAGGTATCACTGGCAAATATCTTTTCCCATATGGTTGGTTCTCTTTTTAGTTTGAACTGTTTTCTTTAGCCATGCAGAAGCTTTTTATTTTGATGAGATCCCATTTGTTTATTTTTTCCTTTGTGTCCCTTGCTTTAGGGGACATATCAGTAAAGATGTTGCTGCATGTAATATCTGAGATTTTCCTGCCTATGTTCTCCTCTAGGATTTTAATGGTGTCACAGCTTAAATTTAAATCTTTTACCCACCATGAATTTATTTTTGTGTATGGTGTAAGTTGGTGCTCAAGTTTCATTTTTTTGCATGTAGCTGTCCAGTTCTCCCAACACCACTTGTTGAAGAGGCTACTTTTACTCCATTTTATGTTGCTGTACCCTTTGTCGAATATTGATTGACCATAGAGAATTGGGTTTATTTCTGGGCTCTCTGTTCTATTCCACTGGTCCATGTTCCTGTTTTTGTGCCAGTACCAGGCTGTTTTGATTATAGTGGCCTTGTAATACAGTTTGGTGTCAGGTATTGTGATCCTTTCTACTTTGCTCTTCTTTCTCAAAATTGCGGCAGCTATTCGAGGTCATTTATGGTTCCATATAAATTTTTGAAGTGTTTGTTCTATGTCTGTGAAATATGCCATTGGTACTTTAATAGGTATTGCATTGAATCTGTAAATTGCTTTGGGTAGTATGGACATTTTGATGATGTTAATTATTCTAATCCATGAACACGGTATATGTTTCGATTTGTTTGTGTCTTCCTTGATTTCTTTCTTCAGTGTTATGTAGTTTTCTGCATACAGGTCTTTTACCTCCTTGTTAGGTTTATTCCTAGGTATTTTATTTCTCTTTTTGCTATGTTGAATGGGAATTTTTCTTGACTTCTGCTTCTACTCTTTCATTGTTGGTATACAAAAATGCCTTTGATTTCTGCATATTGACTTTGTATCCAGCTGTTTGGCAAATTCATTTATTAGGTCGAGTTGCTTTTTTGCTGAGTCTATAGGATATTCTATGTACACTATCTTGTCATCTGCAAACAATGATAGTTTTGTTTCCTCCTTTCCAATTTGGATGCCTTTTATTTCCTTTTCTTGTCTAATCGCTGTGGCTAATACTTCCAACACTATATTGAACAGAAGTGGTGAAAGTGGACAACCTTGTCTTGTTCCTGATCTTAGTGGAAAAGATTTTAGTTTTTGTCCATTGAGTACGAGGTTGGCTGTAGGTCTCTCATATATGGCCTTGATTATGTTGAGGAATGCTCCCTCTATTCCCACTTTGCTCAGTGTTTTTATCATAAATTGGTGCTGTACCTTATCAAATGCTTTTTGTGCGTCTATTGATATGATCATGTGATTTTTGTCTTTGGTTTTGTTTATGTGGTGTATTACATTTACTGATTTGAGAATGTTGAACCAACCTTGCATCCCTGGGGTAAATCCCACTTGGTCATGGTGTATGATCTTTTTAGTGTAGTGTTGAAAGTGGTTTGCCAATATTTTGTTGAGAATTTTAGCATCTATGTTCATCAGCGATATTGGCCTAAAGTTTTCTTTCTTTGTTGTGTCTTTATCTGGTTTGGGGACTAGGATGATGTTGGCTTCATAAAAAGAGTTTGGGAGTTTTCCATCTTCTTGGATTTTTTGGAATAGTCTATGAATGATAGGGGTTAGCTCTTCCTTAAATGCTTTGTAAAATTCTCCTGTGAAACCTTCCGGTCCCGGGCTTTTGTGTGTTGGGAGATTTTTGATTACTGCTTCAATTTCCTCTGCTGTTATTGGTCTGTTAAGGCTTTCTGCTTCTTCCTCTTTGAGTTTTGGGAGATTATATTTTTCTAGAAACTTGTCCATTTCACCTAGGTTTTCAAATTTCTTGGCATATAGTTCTTCATAGTAATTTCTCACAATCCTTTGTATTTCTGTGGTGTCAATTGTAATCTCTCCTATTTCATTTCTGATTGTGTTTATTTGGGTCCTCTCTCTTTTTTTCTTGATGAGCCTGCTTCAAGGCTTGTCAATTTTGTTTACCTTTTCAAAGAACGAGCTCCTGGATTCATTGATCCTTAGAATTGTGCTTTTAGTATCTATGTCATTTAATTCTGCTCTGATCTTCTTTATTTCCTTCCTTCTACTTGCTCTGGGCTGTCTTTGTTGTTGTTCCTCAAGTTCTTGTAGGTGTAGGGTTAAGTTCTTTGTTTGAAATGTTTCTATCTGTTTTAGGTAGGCCTGTATCGCTATGAATTTCCCTCTGATGACTGTCTTCACTGTGTCCCATAAGTTTTGGATTGTTGTGAGTTCATTTTCATTTGTTTCCAGAAACTTTTTGATTTCTTCCCTAATTTTATTCTTGACCCATTCTTTGTTTAATAGCATGCTATTCAATCTCCATGATTTTGAGGATTTTGGGTTTTTCCCATCAGGGTTGGTTTCTAGTTTCAGTCCCTTGTGGTCAGAGAAAATGCTTGGTATGATTTCAATTTTCTTGTATTTGTTGAGGCTTGTTTTGTGTCCTATCATGTGGTCTATCTTTGAAAATGTTCCATGTGCATTAGAAAAGGATGTGTATTTAGTTTCTTTGGGATGAAGGGCTCTCTATATATCAGTTAATCCCATTTCATCCACAATGTTGTTCAATGCCACAATATCTGTTCATTTTTTGTTTGGAAGATCTGTCCATTTTTTGACAATGGGCCGTTAAAATCCCCTACTATAATTGTATTGTTGTCAATATTTTTCTTGAAGTCCTCTAAGATTTTTTTTATGTATTTAGGTGCTCCTATTTTGGGTGCATAAATATTTACAATGCTTATGTCTTCTTGCTGGATTCTTCCCTTGAGTATTATGAAGTGTCCTTCTGGATCTCTCTTTATGGCTCGTCTTTTGAAGTCTATTTTGTCTGATATGAGTATTGCTACCCTGACTTTTTTTTCCTGTCCATTTGCTTGGAAAATTTGTTTCCAGCCCTTCACTTTGAGTCTGTGTAGGTCTTTTGTCCTGAGGTGGGTCTCCTGTAGGCAGCATATGTGTGGGTCATGCTTTCTTATCCATTCAGCTATTCTATGCCTTTTGATTGGAGCATTTAATCCATTTACATTTAAGGTTATTATTGATAGGTACTGATTCATTGCCATTTTCATACCTATGTTCCTCTGTCTCTCTCTCTCCCTTTTCCTTCCTTTCCTTAAAACAGTCCCTTCAGCATCTCTTGCAGAACTGGTTTGGTAGAGGTGTATTCTTTGAGACTTCTTTTGTCTGGGATGCTCCTTATTTGACCTTCTATCTTGATTGAAAGCCTTGCTGGGTAAAGTAGTCTTGGTTGCAGGCCTTTTGTTCTCATTACTTGGAATATTTCTTGCCATTCTCTTCTAGTTTGGAGCGTTTCCATTGAGAAGTCAGATGCTAACCTTATCGGGGCTCCCTTGTCTGTTACTTCCTTTTTCTCCCTTGCTGCCTTTAAGATTCTCTCTTTGTCTTGGAATTTTGCCATTTTAATTATGATGTGTCTTGAAGTGGGCCTCTTTGGTTTCCTCTTGATTGGGACTCTCTGTGTTTCCTGGATTTGTGTGACTTTTTCTCTCATCAAATTAGGGAGGTTTTCCATCATTACTTTTTCAAATAGGTTTCCTGTCCCTTGCTCTTCTTCTTCTCCTTCTGGTATCCCTATTATATGGATATTATTACGTTTCATATTGTCTTGTATTTCTCTTAATCCCTCTTCATTCTTTTTGAGCGTCTTTTCCTTTTCTTGCTCTTTCTGGGTGTTTTTTTTCTACTTGGTCCTCCAACTCGCTAATCCAATCTTCTGCTTCATCCATTCTGCTTTTCATTCTTTCCACTGTGTTCTTCAGTTCAGAAATTGTACTCTTCATTTCCTCTTGGCTCTTGTTGATAGTTTCTACTTCCTTTTTCATGTTGATATAGTTTGCAGTGAGTTCATTGTAGCTTCCCTGTAGTTTCTGGTAGCTCCTTGACAGCTCTTGAAGCTTCCTGACAACCATTGTTTTGAACTAAAAATCTGAGAGTTGAGCTGCCTCTGTTTCATTTAGCATTCTTTCTGGGGCTTCTTCCTTTCCTCTCATTTGGGGATAATTTCTTTGTCTTCCCATTGTTTTTGAGGTTCTTCTTATTAGCCTTAGCTTCTTAAATTGGTCTGTTCTGGCTCCCTGGGTTTATGGTGTGAACTTCTGTGGTAGAATACCTGTGAGATTCAGTGGTGCTGTCTCCTTCAGGTATCCTGGTGTTCACAGGTTCCACTGTTTTATCTGTTGAAATGCCCCCTCCTTGGGGTCATCTCTGGTTTTTTCACAGTTCCAGCGTTGTTTTTTGTTGTTGTTTTGTTTTGTTTTGTTTTTGTCTTACTCATGGGTATTTAAAAAGAGAAAAGAGGAAAAAATGGAAAGAGAAGAAAGAAGGGAAGACAGAAAAAGAAAAGAAGAAGAAAGAAGAGAAGAAAGAAAAACAGAAAAGAGGAAGGAAGAAGAGATAAATTTGGAAAGAAAGGAAGAAGGAATAAGGCAAGAAAGAAGATATGCAAAGCCAAGGGCGTTGAGGGGTAAAAAAGATAAAAATAATGAAAAAATAATAGAAAAAATTTAAAATTTAAAAAGAGAAAAAAAGAAAAAAGCAACAAGAAAAAAGAAAAAATAGAATTAAAAAAAACCCAAGAACTCTTGCTGTTTTCAATCTTGCTGAGCTGGTGTTTCTGGTCTTGCTGGCTGCAGTGGCCTAGGGGTGACAGTATTGCTTTTCTCCCTGTTCAGCGCTCAGCTATCTTTGCGCTACTGTCCTCAGAGCTAGCCCTGGGCCTCTCCACCCAGGGCCTCAGTTGTACGTTCTGAAGAAGTGTGTGCCTATCCCAGTTGCTCACAGGTGCCTATGATCTCACAGCCACCTGCAGTCACACATGGGCGCCAATCCTCACGCAATCATCCTGATGGATGGTGCGCTCAGGCGCATGGCTGTCCCAATGGCGCCGGGCGCCAAAGGCCCTGTGAGCTCAGGTGAGCAGCCGAACAGCCGTCTCGTGGGCGCACACAATCGTCCCCGATGGATGGCAGGCTCAGGCGTGCAGCTGTCCCAATGGCACCAGGAGCCAAAGGACCCGTGGGCACCGGGCTCCTGCAAGCTCTGGCTTGCAGCTGTCCCTTGGGTGCCGGGAGTCAAAGGTCCCGGGAGCTCAGTTGTGTGGCTGTCCCAATGGCGCTGGCTGCCAACAACCAGGCGAGCTCTGGTGTGCAGTCCTCCCCCAGGGTTTGCGTGGGTGTTCACACCCCCAGCTTGTCTGCCACTGAAACCCCAATTACTCTCTGTGAGATTTCAAGCAACTGGGTTTATCCCAGTGCAGCTAATACTTTGTTTGGCTGGGGAGGGAGCAGTTGACCCAGCTCCCTCCCTAATCTTGTGGCAAGCCTGGCGAGAGCCAGCCCGGGCCTCAGACCTGGCCCTGGTGTCCGTGCTGCCCCTTGGGCTCTTATTGTTCTGAAGTACTCTCCTTACCGTCTGTTTTTTCAGTGTCCACTACAATTTTTGATCTCCTGATTTCAAATATGCTGTGTTTCTGATGACTGTTTGCTCTGTTCCGATGTAAATTGGCCAGGATATTCTCCCGTGTGTAGGGGGAAGTGAAATATGCTCCTTCCTACTGCACCGCCATCTTCCTGGTCTCTATTCTTGCATATTCTTTTCAGTATTGTTCACAACAGTTAAGATATGGAAACAACTTGAATGTCCATTGACAGATTAATGGACAAATAAAATGTGGTATGTACATGCACTGGAATATTTTTAATCAATTTATTTTTTATTGTTTTTCAAGTACAGTTGTCTCCATTTTCCCCCATCCCCTCCCCCCTGCCCCACCCACTTCCCTCCTCCCACCTTCAATCTTAACCCTTTGGCTTTGTCCATGGGTCCTTTATACATGGACAACCTTGACAACCCTTCCTCTTATTCCCCGCATTACTCCCTTCCCCCTCCCTTCTGGTTACTGTCAGTTTGTTCTTTATTCCAATGTTTCTGTTTATATTTTGCTTGCTTGTTTTTTTTGTTGATCAGGTTCTGCTTATAGGTGTTATTCAGCCCAAAATAGAAGGAAATCCCACCATATGCAACAACATGGATGAATTTGGAGGACATTATGCTAAGTGAAATAAGCCAGAAACAGAAGAAAAAATGCTGTGTGATTCCACTTATAATGAGGAATCTAAAATTGTGAAACCCATGGAAATAGAGAGTAGAATGGCGGTTATTGTGCTAGGGGGGCAGGAAATGGGAGTTATTCAATGAGCATGAAGTTTCAGTTATGCAATAAATAAATTCTATAGATTTGTACAACATAGTGCTCTTAGTTATAAATACTGTATTATACACTAAAAATTTTGTTGCAAGGAGAGATAGATGGCATGTGTTCTTATCACATTTTAAGAAATGGGTAAAAGATCTGAACAGACACCTGAGTAAAGATGCTAATATGTATAGACAGTAACTATGCATATGAAAAGATGCTTATATCATATGTCATTAGGAATTGCATAATTAAAAAAAAAAACAAAGAGACAGCAGTACATACCTTAGAATGACGTAAATCTGAGAAACCCAAGATGGCAGAAGAGTAAGTGGAAGTCACACTACCTCCTCCCAAGACCAAACTGGAATTAGAACTAAATTAAAGAAAAATCATCCTGAATAACCAACTGAATACTAGCTAGAGAGAAGCCTTATAACCACAGACAGATGGAAGAAACCACTTCACCACAATGATACTGGTAGAGAGTGTAGCAGTGCAAGAGGGATGGCTGGGCTCCTACAAGTGGCAGCTGAAGTTCCAGAGGGATATTTTAGCAGCAAGGATGGGTACCACCTGAGAAGTGTGGGGCCTAAATACCAAATTGGGCTCCCAAGCCTAGAGTACCAGAACCAGGAAAGGAACCCAAATAATATCTGGCTGTGAAAAGTTGTAGGGTTTCTGTCCACCAGAGAGAGGTAGCTGGACATGCAGAGTGCCTCTTAAAAGGACAATGAACAAAATTCCGATTGTAGCCACTTACCCTTGGCTCCAGCAGAAGGGGGTCAGAGTGGAGTAGAGATGTGTGAGGAGAGCCTAGAGTTGGTGGCTCTGGGGAAAGAACTGAAGGATCAGCCACAAGGATCCCTGTGCTAAGTCATTGCTAATACTGCAGAAGTCATCTTACTTGAGCAGAGCACTCCTCTCCAAATAGTCTGAGGGGAAGCAATAGCTCCACCAGCAGAAATCCCTCTCACTACACCCTGTAAAGTTTAAGCCAAGTGGCTGAATACAGCTGATGGCTATTTCAGTGATTAAGCAAAGGCAGATCCCTGGGAGCTCTGAGACTTTAGCTGACCCTCCACCAGTCACGGGGCAGTGCAAGTTAGCCTTGGTACACAGCCTGATATTTCTACACATGCCCAGGCCCAGCAGAGGGAGACACATGCTGTGGATCGCTGATAGCTCCAACAGATTGCTTACAGCCAATAACAGGCACTGTCTGACATAAGTATGCACCAGAGTCTTTGCAGATCTCCCTAATACACAGAAACAAATACAAAGAAGAAGCAAAATGGGAAGACAAAGAAGCAGACCCCAAATAAAAGAACAAGAGAATTCCCCAGAAGAAGAACTAAATGAAATAGAGACAAGCAATTTATCAGATATAGAGTTTGGAGTAATAATATAAGGATACTCAACAGTATGAAAAAAAGACAGAGAAACCACAAAAAAGGACCAGTCAGTGATAAACAATGAATTATCTCAAATAAATAATACACTGAAGGAATAAACAGTAGGTTAAATGAAGCTGAGGATCAAATCAGCGATTTAACAGACATGGTAGAAAACAATACCCAAACAGAGCAACAAAAAGAAAAAGGAATTTTTAAAAAATGAACGTTTAAGAAACCTTTGGGACAACATGAAGCATAACAATATCCATGTCATGCGGATACCAGAAGGAGAAGAGAGTGAGCAATGGATTGAGAACCTAATTAAAGAAATAATGACTGAACACTTCCCTAACCTGGTGAAGGAAAAAGATAACTGAGTCCAGGAAGCACAGACAGTCCAAACAAGATGGATCCAAAGAAGCCTACACTAAGATTCACCATAGTTAAAATAGCAAAGCCTAAAGACAAGGAAAGTATTCTAAAAATCACAAGAGAAAAGCAGTTAGTTATCTACAAGGAAGCTCCAATTACACTGTAATCAGATTTCTAAACAGAAACATTTCAGGCCAGAAGGGATTGCCATGAAATATTCAAGGTGATGAAAAGCAAGGACTTAAAACCAAGGCTACTTTACCCAGCAAGGCTATCATTTAAAATTGAAGAAGAAATAGATCTCTAGACAAGAAAAAGCTAAAGGAGTTTGTGAATACCAAACCAGTATTGCAACAAATGTTAAAGGGCTTGCTACAAGAAGAAGAAAGGAGGAGGAGGAGGGGGAAGGGTAGGAGGAGAAGAAGAAAGAGGAAAATAGTTAAAAAATAAAATGGCACTAAATATATATCTACTAATAATCACCTTAAACATAAATGGCTTAAATGCTCCAACCAAAAGACATAGGATAGCTGAGTGGATAAGAAAACAAGACCCATATATACGCTTGTGCTCTCTCCAAAAGACCAATCTCAAATTGAAAGATACACATAGACTAAAAGTAAAGGGATGGAAAAATATATTTCATGCAAGTAGAAAGGGAAAATAAGCTGGGGTAGCAGTACCTATATCCTACAAATACAGTTTAAAATCAAGGCTATAGTAAGAGAAAAGGGACACTACATAATGATAAAGGTAACAATCCAACAAGAGGATATAATCCTAGTAAATATTTACACACCCAACATAGGAGCACCTAAATACGTGAAGCAAATCTTGATTGACATAAAAGGAGAGATCAACAGAAATACAGTCATAGTTGGGGATTTTAACACCTGATTGAGTTCAATGGATAGGTCTTCCAGACACAAAATCAACAAAGAGAAAGAGGCCTTAAACAACACACTAGATCAAATTTATTTTTGTTTTTTTTTTAACCTTTTTATTGTTGTTCAAGCACAATTGTCTCCATTGCCCTAACACCACTCTGCCCCACACCAGCTATCCTCACTTGACACCCTTGATCCTACCCCCTTTGGTTTTGTCTATTTGTCCTTTATAGATGTTCCTGAAAACCCATCCCCCTTGACCCCCGTTATCCCCTCCCATCTTCCCTCTAGTTACTGTCAATTTGTTCTTAATTTCAATGTCTCTGGTTATATTTTGCTTGCTTGTTTGTTTTATTGATTAGGTTCCATTTATAGGTGAGATCATATGGTATTTGACATTTACTGCCTGGCTTATTTCACTTAGCATAATGCTTTCCAGTTCCATCCGTGCTGTTGCAAAGGGTAGGAGCTCCTTCCTTCTTTCTGCTGCATAGTATTCCATCATGTAAATGTATTGTACTTTTTTAGATCAAATGTATTTAATTGATATTTTCAGAGCACTTCAGCTCAAACAATTAGAATATACTTTTCAGTTGCACATGCAACATTTTCTAGAATAGACCACATGTGAGGACACAGAAGAAGTTCTATTAATTTAAAAAGATTGGAATCATATCAAGCATCTCCTCTAATCACAATGCTATGAAACTAGAGATCAATCAAAAGAAGAACACTGGAAAACATGAAAAGACATGGAAGCTACATAACGTTATTAAACAATGAATGCGTCAACAACAAGATCAAGGAAGAAATCAAAACATACCTTGAAACAAATGAAAATGAGGACACAACAACCCAAAATCTGTGGGACACTGGGAAAGCAATCCTAAAAGGCAAATTCATAGCATTGCAGACTTATCTAAAAAAAAAATAAACAATCTAAATTCATACTTAAAGGAACTTGAAAAAGAATAGCAAACAGCACAATGTGAGTAGAAGGAAGGAATAAAGATCAGAGGAGAAATAGAGTCTCAAAAAATAATACAAAAGTTCTGTGAATGCAAGAGCTGTTCTATGTAGAGATAAACAAGATGGACAAACCTTCAACCAGACCTATCAAGAAAAAAAGAGAGAGGACCCAATTAAATAAAATCAGAAATGAAAAAGGAGAAATAACAACACCAAAGAAAGAAATACAAAGGATCATAAGAAAATAATACAAATATCTATATGCCAACCAACTAGACAACCTGGATAAAATGGGTAAATTCTGGGAAACATACAATCTTCCAAAACTAAATCAGCGGGAATCAGATAATCTGAATAGACAGATTGTACTTAGTGAAACTGAAGTAATCAAAGTGTAGTAATCAAAAAACTCCCAACAAACAAAAGCCCTGGACTGGATGGCTCACAGGTGAATTTTACTAAATATTCCAAGAAAAACTAACACCTTTCCTTCTCAAGCTATTTCATAAAATTCAAGAGGAGGGAAGGCTCTCAAACTCATTTTATGAGGCCTACATTATCCTAATTCCAAAACCAGATAAAGACACTACAAAGAAAGAAAATTATAGGCCAATATCCCTGGTAAACATAGATGCTAAAATCCTCAACAAAATATTAATAAACTGAATACAGCAATGCATCAAAAACATCATACACCACAATCAAATTGGATTTATTCTGAGAATGCAAGTTTGGTACAACATTTTCAAATTAATAAATGTGATTTACCACATATACAAAATGAGGGATAAAAACCACATGATCATATCAATACATGCAGAAAAAGCATTTGATAAAATCCATTACCATTTATAAAAACTCTCAGCAAAATGGGATTACAGGGAACATATCTAAATATAATAAAGGCCATATAATGCAAACCCACTGCCAACATCATACTTTATGGGCAGAAATTATATGTCCCCCTCGACAATGGGAAGAAGATAGGGATGGCTGCTTTCACCTCCCTTATTCAACACAGTACTGGAAGTTTTAGCCACAGCAGTCAGACAAGAAGAAGAAATAAAAGGCAACCAAATTGGAAAGGAAGAAGTAAAACTGTCTTTATTTGCAGAAGACATTATACTGTACATAGAGAACCCCAATGATTCCACCAAGAAACTACTAGAACATATAAATGAATTCAGCAAAGTAGCAGGATACAAAATCAATATCCAGATATCAGTCGCATTTTTATGTGCCAACAACAAACTAACAGAATGGGAAATTAAGAAAACAATCCCATTCACAATTGCTACAAAATGAATAGAATACCTAGGAATAAATCTAACCAAGGATGCCAAATACCTGTACATGGAAAATTATGAGTAACTGAAGAAAGAAATTGAAGATATAAATAAGTGAAAGCACATACTGTGTTCATGGATAGGAAGAATTAGCATCCTGAAAATAGCCATACTCCCCAAAGCAGTCTATAGATTTGATGCAATTTCTATCAAGATTCCAATGATGTATTTCACAGAACTAGTACTAATATTTCAAAAATTTATATGGAACCACAGAAAGCCCCAATGCAACACTGATCTTGAGAAAGAATAGGGTTGGAGGAATCATGCTACCTAATATTTTTATGGTGGAATGAGCTATCTTGATAGAAAAATAAAGGCAGGGCCCTCACCATTGCAATCTAACAAAGAACTTAATACAGGAGACTAAAAACAAAAACTCACATATTGACCCAGTAATCCTAAATAATCCTGAGTCTCATCTGATAAGGCTTCCAGGTATTCCAAAAAACTCTGATA
The DNA here is from genome assembly GCA_004027475.1 of Anoura caudifer. Lineage (NCBI taxonomy): Eukaryota > Metazoa > Chordata > Mammalia > Chiroptera > Phyllostomidae > Anoura > Anoura caudifer. The sequence goes on along the minus strand of PVKU01008676.1, from coordinate 4,907 downwards.
GTGCAGGAGGGGGGAATCCCTTCAAAGTCTGTTATTATCATCTCCTCTAGCTGGGGAAATGAAAACCTTGAGATTGCATTCATCCCTAGGCCTGGAAGGCAGAAGGTGGGGGTACTACAGTGCCCAAGGAAAAACCCATAAAACTTTAGTTACCATGTGCCTTCCATCACATATGCAAAATGAACAAATAGAGTCTGGAGCAAGTAAGTATTCAGGCCAACATATCCCCCACACACACTTACATTTGGTTAGTCGTGTGTCCTCAGGGGTAAGCTGGCACCACCTTTACATGTCAATCAACACATAACTCCCTCAACCCCATCCCAGCAATTATATAAGCCCTCAAAACAAAGGACTCATCTCTTGGCTTTCTTGGCTCTTTTTGCCACATGGGGGCCCATGGCCACCTGGCCTCTGCCCCCCACCCTGGGTGCTAGTCATTCAACCTCTGGCCACCCTGCTTCTGTGCCCCCTGTTCTAGCCACTCTTGCTTTTACTTTCCTATTAGAACTTAGTGCTAATAAACTTTGCTTGCATGATAGTAGGCTTGCTGATCTGTAATTCTTTACTACATCAGCAAGAAAAGAAGAACTGAGTTTCTGGGAGTTTCTCCCATAGCAATGTGAAACTATACTATAAGGCCATAGTAATCAAAACAGCATGGCACTGGCACAAAAAAGACACATAGATCAATGGAACAGAGTAGAGAGCCCCCAAATAAAGCCGTATACTTATAGTAAATATTCCACAGGGAAAGCACACATACAATGGACTAAAGGTAGTTTATTCAATAAATGGTGTTGAGAAAATTGGGACAGATACATGCAGAGAATGAAACTAGACCAACATCTTACTCCACACACAAGAATAAATACAGCCCTGGCCAGTGTGACTCAGTGGATTAAGTGCTGGCCTGGAAACCAAAGAGTTGATGGTTCGATTCCCAGGCTAGGGCTCATGTCTGGGTTATCTGCCAAGTTCCCAGTAAGGGGCACATGAGAGGCAATTACACATTGACATTTCTGTCCCTCTCTTTCTCCTTCCCTCCCCCTCTCTAAAAATAAATAAAATGTTTTAAAAAATGAAATACTCTTTAAAAAAGAATAAATTTAAAATGGATTAAAGGCTTAAATGTTACCACAAAACCATAAAATTGAAAAAGAAATCATAGGCAGCAAAATCTTAGATGTTGCTCATAGAAATTTTTTATCAGGTATATCTCTCCAGGCCAGGGAAACAGAAGAAAAAATAAACAAATGGGACTACACCAAACTAAAAGTTTTCTGCACAGCAAAGGAAATCATCAACAAAATAAAGACAACCCACAGAATGGGAGAATATATTTACTGATACATCTGATAAGGGGTTGATATCCAAAATTTGTGAAGTACTTGCAAACCTGAACATCAAAAAAAAAAAAAAAACAACCTGATTTAAAAATTGGCAAAGGACACAAATAGACACTTCACCAAAGAGGACAAGCAGGTGGCCAATAGATATATGATGCTGAATGTCACTAATTGTCAGAAAAATGCAAATTAAAATTACAATGGGATACCATCTCATATCTGTCAGAATGGCTATCATTAACAAATCAACAAACAACAAGTGCTGGTGAGAATGTGGTGAAAGGGGAACCCATTTGCAATGCTGGTGGGAATGCAGACTGATGAGCCACTGTGGAAAGAAGTGTGGAGATACTCAAAAAACTAAAAATGTATCTGCCTGTTGATCCAGCAACCCCACTTCTGGGAATATATCTGAAGGAACCCAAAACAATGATTTGAAAGGACATAAGCACACCTATATTCATTGTGGTGTTATTTACAACCTGCAAGATATGGAAGCTGCCCAAGTGTCCATCAATACATGAGTGGGGAAAACAACTATGGGACTTTTACACAGTGGAATACCACTCAGCCATATAAAAGGAGAAAATTTTATCCTTTGTGACAGTATGGATGGACCTGGGAAATATTTTGCTAAGTGAATTAAGCCAGTCAGAAAAAGACAAATACCATGGGATTTCAGTCATATGCAGAATCAAATGAACAAACTGAATTAACAAGCAAAACAGAGACAGACTCATAGATGGAGAGCAGATGACAGCTAGTGGGGAGGAAGGTTAGGAGGGTGGAGGGATTTGCAAAAGAAGAAAGGACTCATTGACATGGACAACAGTGCAGTGATTCCTGTGGGGGGAGGGTGCTGTAAGGATACTAAATGGCAATGGAAAAAATACAATAAAGATTAAATAAGTATTAGAACTTTTGCATAACAAATATGTAATTCCACATTGTCTGCATATATTTTACTAATCATGACATAATATTTTTATTGAAATTTTGGTTTCTCATCTTAAATTTCAAAATAAAATTAAATATTGTTGCTATAATGTTATTACTCTGTTAAAATTTAAAAAATGGAAAAGTCGAAAAATAATTAAAATATGCAAATTTAAATTAAAAAGATTAAATAAAACATAAAATAATTGCACAAGAAAAAAGAAACTTAGAAACTTACACATGAATGTTTATAACACCTTTATTCATTGTTTCCAAAATTTGGGAGTAATCAAGGTGTTCTTCACTGGGTGGATGGATAAACTGTGGTACATCCAGACATTGAAATATTGTTAGTACTAAAAAGAAATGCATTATGGGGAACCATAAAAGACATGGAAGTATCTCAGCTGCCTATTATAAAGTGAAAGAAGACAATCTGAAAAGGCTATAAATTGTACAAGTCCAACTTTATGACATTCTTCAAAAAGGCAAATTATGGAGACAAGAAAAAAAGATTAGTAGTTGCCAGGGATTTGGGGGATAGGGGGAATAAAGAGGGAGAGCACAGAATATTTTTAGGGCAGTGAAAGTATTCTGTATGATACTATGATGGTGGATATATGCCCTTATACATTTGTTCAAACCCATAGAATGTACAACCCAAGAGAGAATCCTATTATAAACTATAAACTTTGGGTGACAATAATATGTCATTGATTGTGACACATATCTTGGTGGGGGATTTTGATAGTGGGGGAAGCTATGGATGTGCAGGGGCAGGTGGTAAATGGAAATTCTCTGTACTTTCTGTTCAATTTGCTGTAAATATAAAACTGCTCTAAAATATAGTATTTAAAATAGAGGTTGAAAAATATAGTTCTTAATTTCAAAAGAATAAAGGGAAATTTAAGAGTTTATAAAATGTGATCTCAAAGTAAAGTTTAGTCAGAACTTTAGAACTAATTACCAAACAAAAATTATTGATTAGAAGAAAAAAGGTGATGATCACAGGAACTAACAAGTATGACCAACAGTTTTGACAGAATATTCTAATTTCCTACTGAAAACTCCATGCTGATTGCTGATAGAACAAAAGGCCTAAATTAAGTTACTACTATGACTACTCTATTTTAGTATATGGTACAGCTGTAAATATCTGTTGTACTGAGGCAAGCAGCTTTCTTTCCCCCCCAACATCATATTTTGCATATTTTACATCCTTGGCACAGTGTTACATTAAGAAGCTCAATTAACAGAAAAGAATTCGTAGCAACATTGTCAGTAGCTGGCAGATATAGCTGGACAGCCACACCTTTCCCACACTGCCTAATTCAGTCTTTTGGATGCCCTTTGTTTCACTGACCAAAATTGTGGAGCTATTCCTGTTTAGGGACCACCATCTTTTATCGTGTGTCTCCTAATACCTAAAATCTTGCCCCTCCCACCCCGCTGGTCCTAAACTACTTCTTACTTTTGAAGATACCTGCATATCTTTAAGCTATGTGTAGATCACTCTCAATTACTCTGATACATTTTCCTTCCCATTCCATGAATCTCCAAATTTTCCTCTTATATTTCCATGGAGAGACATATTTCTGGTTTCCCTTGTAGCCTTTCTCCTCAAGTAAGCCAGAGACATACCCACATAAATTCTTCTTGTGTTCTTATTGGCAAGTGACAACTAAGCTTCCAACTTATAATTTCATGTCTATTTACAGACATATTATACTTCCTTCTTATGCTGTATATATAGTGTATCTGGATTGAACAATGCAGGCATTTGAACAAGTTTCATATAATATACTTATGAAAACAATAGAAGAGTGACAACACAATTAATTAGTCGAGGGCTCACAACTAATTGAACAATTAAACTGAAAGCCAGCTCAATACTTTTGCTGATGACTTATGGATGAAGAGAACCAAAATGGTCTTAATATTTTTTAAAAATAAAATATGACCATGATTAATAGAAAAATTCTTCAAATACACAGGAAGGAGACTTGGCTTAAGAGCTTCCTATGTGAAAAGAGATTTAGGGGACTGAGTCTCGGAGAGAGAAGATGGCGGCATGGTAAGAGGACGTACATCTCTGCCTCCCACACATAGGTCTTAAACCGGGACATTTTTCAAAGCAGCACAGCAAACAGACAACAGAAACACAGCATATTTGAAAACAGATTATCGAAAATTGCAGTGGACGTTGAAAAACCGGACGGTAAGGAGTGTACTCCGGCGGTGCGGAGACCAGGGCGGGGGCCAAGAAACCGGGCCAGGGCTGGCCGTAAGTCTCAGGGGAGGGAGCTGGGACATTGCTCCCTGGGCAGCTCCCTGGCACGCCAGCATAAACCTGGTCGCTTGAAATCTCAGTCAGGAGTTAAGACCACATAGCCCCGGGAGGAACGAACGCGGGAGATGGAGTGAGCACCTTGGTCCGCGCCCGCGCGACATTGTAAAACCAGCCGCTCCCTGATCAGCCAAACAGGGACCCGGCAGCTTGGAGACCGGGGTCGGGGCTGAGAAACCAGGCCAGGGCTGGCCGAAAGTCTCAGGGGAGGAAGCTGGGACATTCGCTCCCTGGTCAGCCAAGCAGCGACCCGCCACGCCAGCATAAACCTGGTC
>PVKU01008675.1:0-70875 GCA_004027475.1 Anoura caudifer | reverse complement strand
TCCTCCCATCTCTGTTGGTTCCCCATGCATTTTTCTTCATTTCACTTATTGTAGCCTTCATTTTTTCATCTAATTTGTGAGCAAAATCAACCAATTCTGTGAGCATCCTGATCACCAGGGTTTTGAACTGTGCATCTGATAGGTTGGCAATCTCTTCATCGCTTAGATAAATTGGCTCTGGGGCTTTGATTTGTTCTCCAGTTTGAGCCATTTTCATTTCTGGGTTTTTTTTTTTTTTGTCTAGTCACGGCTGTTAGGTAATGAGGGGCGGAGCCTTAGATGTTCCCTAGGGCGGGACAGCCCAGTCGCTGGGTAGTGATGCTGTACGTGGGGGCGGGGTCTGAGAGGAAACAATGGCGCTTGCTCCGCTCACTCTCGGATTCTAGTCCCTTCCGCTGCTTCCCCTTCGCCTGGATTGTCTGCACGTGAATGTGGGACCACCCGGTCAGCCAGCTGCCTTATGCGGCCTCACTGGTTCTGCACTGTTGCCACCCTGTGCCCATGGTCTGCTAGTCGCCGCCTGTGCCCCTGGGGGCTGCCAGCCGCTGCTGCCTGCGTGCCCGGTCTGCACCTCCGCTTTTTCCTGCCGCGACTCCGCCCCTCTTACCGGTCTGCATGAATCGTTGTTGGACTTCCAAACAGTTTGATTTTCTGAGTTCTGGTTGTTTTCTTGTTTCTAAATCTTTGTTGTCCTTAATTTTGGTTGTGATAGGAGGCACAGTATGTCTGCCTACACCTCCATCTTGGCCGGAAGTCCCTGATTACCAGTATTTTGAACTATACACCTGATAGGTTGGTTATCTCTTCATTGCTTAGTTGTATTTGTTCTGGAGCTTTGATCTGTTCTTTCATTTGGGCCATTTATTTTTTGTCTCAGCATTCCTGTTATGTAGTGAGGGGCGGAGGCTTAGGTGTTCACTAGGGTGGGGCAATCCAGTTGCTGGGTTATGATGCTGTATGTGGGGGAGGGATCTGAGAAGGAACAATGGCATGTGCTTACTCTGCTGTCCGATTTCAGTCACTTCCCCCTCTTCCCACAAGCAAATTTGGGCCTTCTGGTGCTGACTCTCGGGTGGGTGGGTTTGTGTACATTGTAGGACCCTGTGGGTCTCTCCAATGACCTCTCCTATGAGGCTGGGAGTTTCTCCTGGTACCTCAACCCCCACAGCTGTTTCCAATTGGTGTTTTGAGGCTTTATTTTGTCATGCTGGGAGCCTGGGTTGCATAGTCTGTCTCACTCCCCAGTTTCGCCTCCTTTATCTGCACAGGAATGTGGGACCACCCAGTCTGCCATCCACCTGCAGTGCCATGCCCCTCTGCAATCCACTGTCTCACTGGGCCTGCCCACTGCAGCCTTGTGTACCTGGGGTCAGCCAGCCACTGCTTTGCTACGACCCCTCTGTCCAGCAGCCCGACTCTGCTCCTCCTACTGGTCTGGATGAATATGTCTACTTTAACTCCTTGGTTGTCGGACTTCCATACAGTTCAACTTTCTGTCGGTACTGGTTGTTTTTTGTTTCTAAATTGTTGTCCTTATTTTGGCTGTGTGAGGAGGCACAGAGTGTCTACCTATGCCTCCATCTTGGCCAGCTGTCTCCATTTAACTTTCTTTTATTGGCCTATTGACTCTCAGCTTAATTCTCTAGACTTCCTTCTCTTAATATTGATTTTGGAGATTTACTCAAGTTCTACACCTAACTTATCTGTTCCATAACCATCATTTCAAACACTTTGAGGTAATGTTTCTCAACAGAAAACCATATCAGAGTGTTAGAATCATGCAGGAAGCATTTTACAACGCAACTTTATTTTCTTTTTCTCTTGCTACCAGGCTTTGACCCAACTCCTGAAATCACTCCTTATAAAGGTCCTTGGAACAAATGCATGGAAGCACTGGTAAGATTATTCTTTTGCAAGTTTTTTTTTTTTTTTTGACTGCATAATCACAAAGAGAGAAAAGAATTTTACTGCCCATGAACAAAAGTCACAAATCGCTCAAGCTTAGCAAAAAGCAGAATATGAACAAGGGCAATAAAATATGGGAAACGAATGACATTTTTATTCTTTTCATATTAATAATTTCTAAACCATGCATTGGCTGGTGTGGCTCAGTGGACTGAGTGCTGGCCTGCAAACCAAAGGGTTACTGGTTTGATTCCCAGTCAGGACACAAGCCTGGGTTGTGGGCCAGGTCTTCAGTAGGGGATGTGTGAGAGGCAACCACACATGGATATTTCTTTCCCTCTCTTTCTCCCTCCTTTTCCCTCTCTCTAAAAATAAATAAATAAAATCTTTAAACAACAACAAAATAAAAAGACCTTTAAAAAAGTAATTTCTAAACCATTACTGACATAGTTATAGGGAATTTAAAAATATATTACTTGTATTCATGCTTCCAATGGTTTATTATAAGATTTTAATCACTACTTTGCAGAATAACTGAAGGATGGGCAAGTGACCATTCAACATACACTGTGGTGTTTATCATTCAGCTCTGAATATCTACCTACACCAGGAGAACTGAGGTTAGTCAATCACTATACTTAAAAATTATCTGGGTGAAGAAAAATGCATAAGTACTTCAGAGACAGCTTGAGTGTTCCCAGAAGGAAGGCCTTAAATGGGTGTGGGCCAACGGAAAAGTTTAAGGAGGCAGGTTTTGATTATCTGAAAAGAGTAAAGAGGAAGCAGGATCTGAAAAGAGTGAAGAGGAAGCAGGAAGGCCTACTGTTCAATGTTAGATACACTTGACTTTCCTCATTATGTTTCATGTTTCTAAGTCCTGAAATAATAAGTATCAGAAAAGCCCTGCCCTCTTTGAGACAATCACATGTGAGACTTCTTCTCACACGTGGCTGATTCTCTTCTTAATGTGTTATTACTGTACATATTGGACGCTAGACCTGCCCCACTTTTAGGTCCTTAACCACCTCCACTCACTGCCATTGCTGCTCTCCAGCAATAGCTAATTAAAGAGAAGAAAATAGATCAAAAAGTTCTCATCGTAGCCTGGCTGAGACTTCTGACCTCCAGTAAAAGTATGGCCCAGGGATTTTGGGATGTAAATCCAGTTCCTGGAAAGAAAGAGAACCAAGGTGGAAAATTATGGAGACTCAGAGACTGAGTCTGGATCAAGAAAAGATTTATATACTTATTAATTTTGTACAAGGTAAAAAGGTGCATTATAATAGAAAATAGAAAATCAGAAAAATTATCAACAGCTTAGAATGAGTAAAAGAGATTACTGGGTATTCCTTTAGGGACTACTGCCTGAGATTTTTATTGACTGGGATATTTTATTACTCAGTGGGAGCAGAAGTTAAGTTATAGACATTTGTCTGGTAGAGAGGCAAATAATTTCCATCTGGTAGAACAGATACAGCAAAGCTTATGACTTACTGCCCTGAAAGATATTAGCCACCTTTGTATCTAAGCCAACTATCTTATTCTAACATCCTTTGATCAAATTCCCTATATATCTTGCTCCTAAAATGTTCCTGGGCCAGTTTTAATTTCTTTATAATATCCTTCTTATTAATCAATGAATTAAATAAAATCTTTGGCATGTGTTCTGTTTTGTATCTTTATGAAGTCATGATTTTTAATCTTTTGTGAACTAGACTAACAATTTTGGAGTTCATCTACCAAGGTGTCCAACAAAAGTCACTTTAGGGAAACAAGTAAATTGTGTTGCTGGAGGTGTATACTTCACGGACTGCTAAGCCCACATACATCTTTTCTTGGCTCCCAGAGTGAATTTCAAGTTACTTTACAGACTCTATAGTGTCTTTCCTCTAGTTTCATTTCTCCTAGTCCCCTACTGCTGCCCCCATCTGTCATGGCTGGTAAGTTATTCCTGTGTGTCACAGTTAAAACTGTGTATTTGGTTTTATGATCTCACCATTTGGTGATTGAAAGAAAACAGAATCCAGTTTGTAGCTTTTGTTTGTGTCCATTAGTGAGCTCAAATCAATTGAGAATTTCATGTCCACTAGGAAGAAAAATAGTTGTTTGAAATTTCGATCAGTGAGGTTTTTATATTTTTATATTTACTTCTAACTTGCAACTGAGTTATAAAACAAACTGAAAACCGTATGTTTCTATGAGCTTGTGATCAGAAATATACTTTCCTGGCTGTGTTAATAGATGAGTTTATTGTCTCTTAAATGATAGGAACTTTGTTCTTATTCAGTTGAAAAGATAAATAACTGCTTATAAAATAACATATCTACTAAATTCACAAATATGAAAAAACAAATTTCTAATTCTGTAAATGTGCTAGGCCCAGAAGGAAAAAATTCTTCTTACATAAGCTGCTAGCTTAGAATAATTTTTATATAAGAATCTGTTAACATGATTGTTATGAGCATTTGCACACAGTAAACTGGCTTAGTGATCATGGCTTTAACCATCAATTAAAAGCTAGGTGGGTGGTCAGTAGAGAGATTGAGCCAAAAAGAAAAAAAGGGAAAAAAAATCATAAACACAGATGACAGTGTGGTGATTGCTGGGGGAAGAGAAGGTAGAGGGAGGTGGAGGGTAGAGGAGGGTCGCGCAGTGATGGATGGAGACTTGGGGTGGTGAACACACAACGCAGTGTACAATAGCATGTTGTGGGATTGTGCACCTGAACCCTGTATAACTTTGTCAACCAGTGTTCCCCAATAAATTCAGTAAAGAGCATGTGTGCTAAAAAAGAAAGTCTCGGAGAAAAATATTGAAGAAAATAACATTGGAATCGTATCAGAAAAGAAAATCAGTAATAGCATTTTGTCTTTTCCTTCATTATGGAGGATGAAGTAAGCAGACATTTTTAAACAAAAAATAAGGCTTAGATTTTTCATGAAAAGACTAGTTAAGCTAAAATTTTAAAACTTCTTATTGGTTTAAACTTATTTTTTATTTCCTTAACAAGTAAATAAATATTATTGCTAAATATTGTTTTAAAGGGTTATAAAGCAAAGTTGTGCAACTGAATTGAATCCTCATTCTAACAAATATTTTATAGTGTGTCAGATAAAATATAATTTTCAAGATCCTTAGGTAACTTACATGAGTATTAATGTTAAGTTAAATTACTTTTTGGATAATCTTTGAGTATCTGGAAAATGTATAATTAAGGTAGAATACTGAAATATTGATTACTAAGAAAATTGTAAGTTTATAAACATTTGCTTCTCATTTTCATTTAATCTATGGAATGGACATATCTTTGGTTTACATTAACAAATATGTTCATTTTTTGCTTTTTAAGAAGAGATGAAAGGAGTGAAAAAAAGAAGTACATGTCTGTAATTTATTGAATTCTGTGTATTCATGGGATCGGCTGGCCCACTGAAAGACTTCTGAATGACAGACTGCCACTTGCCTATCTTTCAGTTTTCTCTGTAAAACAGAAGTTGTTGCTTTAAATTAAAGTTATAATTAATATGGGTGGTTGAGTCTGTCTGAGGAAAAACACAACTGGGTGTATGATTTTGTTTTTCAAGGAAAAAGGAGAGTACTTTTGTCGTGAAGTAAAGGCTCACCCTATTCTAGAACATGAAAAAGGGCAAGAGTTGACAGAGTAGACAACTGTGGAAGACTCGGAAGGGCTGATTTCACTATAGTACTTAAGTCTGTAAAGGACCCGTGAATTTGTTAAATTTGGCAAAGATCATACAATTTTTATGGGCCTATTTACAAAGCTAATTTAAGAAAAACAGAGAGCTTGTAAAACTTTTATTATCAAATATATTGATGCAAAACTAGAATTTGACTATCTCTCTGAGATAATAAATACATTGGTGTTAGAGCTTTACTGTTCAAAGAATGGACTTTGAGTTTCCCTAAAGTCCGGTCTGCAGAGAATTGTTACTGTCTGACCTGCTTGAAGTTTGCTGAAGGACTCCACTCTCAGTGTCTGTCTTTACCTGCCTAAGAGCGCTGCTCTGTGCGAGGAGCCCTACCTTCAGGCCATTTGCTGAGTAGGATTTGTGGTGGTTATTTAGCATAGCAATTTAAAGTGGTATTACTGGTTGGGGCTGACAAGAAACTGACCAAAAATCTTGAGAAGTCCATATTGGTTTGAAAAGTTCCAAATATTCCTGAGACTCCATAAGGCCACGCTCATGTACAGGGCTGTGCACATGCCATAGAAGAACCTAAGAAGGCCCTAAGCCCTCATGTTGGGCTGACCTTGAGGCTTGTGCAAGGAGGAAGTGAAGGATAAGGCAGGGCTGTACTGACTGTTGGAGTGTTGAAGGCGTGCCCCAGTGCTCACACAGAGTTCATCAGCAAAGGCTCACAGATCTACTAATAATTCCAGACATTTAAAGAAATTTCGGACCATTAGTTAGCTGCACATTAAAAAAAAAATTAAGCAGAAGTTAAAGTGGTTGTACATGACAAGAATACAGATGTCAGCCCTGGTTGGTGTGGCTTAGTGGATTGAGTAACAGCCTGTGAAGTAAAGGGTTATCAGTTCAATCCCCAGTCAGGGCATAAGCCTGGGTTGTGGGCCAGTTCTCCAGTAGGGAGCGTGTGATAGGCAACCACACATTGATGTTTCTCTCCCTCTCTTTCTCCCTCCCTTTCTCTAAAAATAAGTAAATAAAATCTTAAAAAAAACACAGATTTCATGATTTCTCCAGGAAAGGCAGTGTGATAAGAGTCATAATGAGTTTTGAAAAAATGAGAAAAACTTCTGACCAAGAATTCCATATCCAGCACAGCTATCCCTTTTATCCTTTAGATTATTCATTCTCCGTTTGTCAGCTTTGATTCCTCTGTTAATTGTTAGAATCACTCCCTAATGTACACTATCAATTTCTTCCATTGACTTGGTAAAACTGAATTCTGATTTAATCCAACATCATCTCCCCTGTGCCTGTGTCTGGGCAGCTGAATGTACGTGGGAAAAATGCACAAGGATGCTGATTATTCTTATTAAGCATTCATGGCAATCCTTGTGGTGGCAAAATTATCATATATTTATTCTGGCTGGTGTAGCTCAGCAGATTGAGTGCCGGCCTGTGAACCAAAAGATCGCTGGTTGGATTCCCAGTGAGGGCACATGCCTGGGTTGTGGGCCAGGTCTCCAGAGGGGGCCACGTGATAGGCAAACACACATTGATGTTTCTCTTCTTCTGTTTCTTCCTCCCTTCCCCTCTCTCTAAAAATAAATAAATAAAATCTTAAAAAAATCATTGTATATTTATCTCCAGTTAATTTACTCTCCAGTATTTTAGATAATAATTCCTTTCCTTCTCTTGCCTCAAAGTTTCAATACTCGATGCCTTCTCTTTGCCTTATCCTGATAACCCTGCATCTCCTATTTTCCTTGAGAAAACAAGAGCATTTTTAGCACCTCCTTCTGATACCACCCCCTCTTCTTCCTAAATACTTGCAGCTCTATCTGTAGACCACGACTTCACAGCTAATTCAATAGATGAACTGTCCTTGCTCCCAGCTAAGTGTCCCTCCACTGGTACACAGCATCCTATCCTATTTTTCTTCATGATATTGCTCCTACAAATGCTTCCTTGTCGCATCATCATCTTTCCAGGCTACTGGATTATTTCCATACAGCATGCAAAGATACTCTAATAAAATTGCCTCCTTAGCTACTGCCTCATTCTTTTGTTCCTGTATACAGAAGTGTCTCCAGAAGCCCTGCCTAAAATCATTGTATGCGTTTCTTCTCTGCACAGTCTATTCTTTCCTGAGTCCACTTTATCCAAGGTTTTCTTCCCACCTCTGACCTTGCTAAAATCACCAGTTATCTCCAACATGACAAAAACTGCATTTAATTTTCAATTCTTATATTATTTGAACAAAACCAGCATTTGCCATTATTGGTTAGTTCTCAGGTTCCTTAAACACTTTATTGACTTGATTTAGGAATATTATAATACCTTCTCTCGGCTTTCCCTCTAGTTCTCTGGACACTGATTTTCAGTTTATGTTGCTAATTGTCTCCATGAATTTTAAGTATTAATGTACTCTAGAGCATAGTCCTTAAATCTGTTCTCTTCACTGTCTGAACTTGTTGCATAGGTGAACTTATCTAGAATTATGGCTTTGTATACCAATTATATATTGATGAATTCCAGATTTATAGGGCAACATTCAGTGTGATGGGTGTGTGGGTTAGTGTTTTTGGCTGCTGGTGGAAGCTACTCCTCTGCTTCTTGTCCTGGATCACTGCTATGAACTGAATCATGATCCCTGAAATCCATATGTTGATGCTGTAACCCCCAATGTGATAGTATGTGAGATGAGACATTTGGGAGATAATTAGATGAGGTCATGAGGATGGGGCCTTAATGATGGATTTGGGAGACTCTTATAAGAAGAGACACCAGAGAGCATGTTGTTCTGTTCTGTTCTCGTCCCTTCCCTTCCCTTCCCTTCCCTTCCTTTCCCTTCCCTTCCCTTCTCTTCTCTCCCTCCCCCCACCCCTTCACTTCCCTTAAGTACCAAGGAAAGGTCAGGTCTGGATGCAGAGAGAAAGCAGCCATCTGCAACCCAAAGAAAGAGCTCTCATCAGAAACCAACCATGCTAACACCTTGACCTTAGACCTTCCAAGTCTCTAGAACTGTGAAAAATAAACACCTGATATTTAAATCATTCAGTCTTTGCTATTTTGTTATGGTAGCCCAAGAAGACCAAGACAGTTGCCATGGAGCTCCAGAAAACTGTGGCCCAATGACCAGAAAGGTGGACTCTTTTTTTACATCTTAATTCACAACTGAACTTGGACCTTCACACTTTAAGGTGATACAGCCAAATTGTAACTGTGCTTCCTTCTAGAAAAGTCAACAGAAGCCAAATGCTTGGCTGAAAGTCTTTTGCAAGTGTCTGTTTTAGACTAGGCAGAAGATAACACTTGTGGCAGTTGATTGTTATTGGCAGTCTTCATGCTCATTGGGTTCAACACTATATGTTTATTTTAAACTTATTTTTTAATTTTGATTACAGATCGTATTAATACTTTTTTGCATTAGTTTCAAGTATACAGCATAGCAGATAGACATTCATATACATTACAAAGTGTTTCCTCCAATAATTTAAGTGCTCACCTGGCACAAATGATAGTTATTACAGTATTGTTAACTATATTCCCTATGCTTTACCTTACATAACCATGCTTATTTTTTTCCTACTAATTAGTACTTTTAAATTCCATCACTTCTTTTGCTCCATTCCCCAACATTCCTCCCCTCAGGCCTCCATCATTTTGTTCTTTTCATCTATTAGTCTGTTTCTATTTTGTTCATTTACTTTGTTATTTACATTTCATATGTAAATGGAATCACATGGCATTTTTCTTTCTCTGACTTGTTTTACTTACTGTAATACTTTCTAGGTCTATTTATGTGGTTGCAAATGGTAAGATTTCTTTCTTTTCTATGGCTGAGTAATATTCCATTTTATATGTGTCTCAAAACATTTTTAAGATTTTTCACATTTTTTATTGTTCGAGTACAGTTGTCTCCATTTCCCCCCCACCACTCTCCCTCCACCCCAGCCCTCTCCACTTCCCCACCTTGATCCTATCCCCCATCCTTTGGTTTTGTTCATGTGTCCACAACATTTTTAACCACTCATCTAATGATAGACACTTGGGTTGTTTCCCTATCTTGGCTATTGTAAATAATGCTGCAATAAACATGGGGATGCATTTATTCTTTTGAATTAGTGTTTTGAAGTTTTTTGGATATATTCCCAGATGTGGAATTTCTGGATCAGGAGGCAATTCCATTTCTAATTTTTTGAGGAAACTCCATAATGTTTTCCATAGTGGTTGCATCAATCTGCATTCCCACCAACAGTGCACTAGAGTTCCCTTTTCTCCAAATTCTTGCCAACATGTTATTGACAAGAATTTGTTGTTGATAAGACTCATTGATGATAGCTTTTCTGGCAGGTGTGAGGTGGTATTTTATAATGATTTTAATTTGCATTTGTCTGTTGATTAGTACTATGGTACATCTTTTCATATGTCTACTGGTCATCTGTATGTCCTCTTTGGAGAAGTGTCTTTTCAGGTTCTTTGCTCATTTTTAAATTGGTTTGTTTGTTTGTTTGTTTGTTTTGGTGTTGAGTAGTATGAGTTCTGTATAAATTTTGAATATTAACCCCTTAGAGTTCTTTATAAATTTTGAATATTAACTCCATACTGATGAATATGTTCTCTCATTCAGTGGGTTGTCTTTTCATTTTGTTGATGTTTCCTTTGCTGTGTGAAAACTTTTTAGTTTGATGTAGTCCCAGTTGTTTATTTTTCTTTTGTTTCCCTTGCTGGAGGAGATATATCAGAAAAAAATGCTAAGAGAAATTGGTAAAGATTTTACTGCTTAAATTTTCTTCTAGGAGTTTTATGGTTTCAAGTCTTTCATTGAAGTTTTTAATCTGTTTTGAGTTCATTTTTTATGTGGTATAAGAGGATGGTCTAATTTCTTTCTTTGTGTGTGTATTGGTCTGATTTTTCTAACACTATTATTGAAGAGATTGTCTTTAGCCTATTGTATTTTCTTGCTTCTTTTGTCACAGATTTCAATAGTCAGCATCATTCACAGCATGAGAGTATTCAATGTACGTTATATCAATATGTTTGATGAGTATGCATTGAATGAGTGAACATGGAGCAAAGTCTTCTTTTATGATGTTGATAATTAAACAACCTTTTCTGTTTTTGATTTACTTTTCAATGCTGTCATTAGAAATGAAGATGTTTTCTGCCTATAGAGTTAACATTATGTCTAAATGAGCTCTTTGGAGCTAAATAGTCTGTATTCAAATTGATATTTTTTTCACACAACTGTTTGTCATTTGTAGGATCAATACTGCTTGTGTCCAGGCTAGAAGTTACTACCCAAGGTCATTTGGTAAACATACATTACTATAACTTCTAGTGAAAATGGTAAGAAAATGTTCATGTTCAGAATTCTCCAAATTTTTAGATAATAACTCATTACTGTATAGAAGTAGGAGGATTGGGTTGGTTTCATTATGGCCGAGAAAATTGGTTCTGTTCACTAGTCTGGAAATAAGTAAATGACTCAAATTCATGCCAAGGGCTTTACATGTATTTTCTCAATCTTCCAACAGTCCTCTGGAATACATACTATCATACATATTATGAATGACCACATACTATAGATATTCAAAGCTATACAAAATCTTGTCAACTTCTACTGCCCGTAGACTACTGTATATCCTAGTAGAGAAGACTGTCAACTTTAATAATAATTCTATTTTTCTGTGTCTTCTTGTAGATGAAATTAGTGGATTTTTAAACATTATGTGCCATATCAATATGAGTGCTTTAACATACCAGGAAGGGCTGAAGTTTTATTTATGATGTAGGTTGTAGAGGAAAACCTGGAGGTATGAATTGCTTTGAACTTATGTCTTCACTTCAAAATAGGTCACTGTCTGTTTATGCTTACTCCCCAAAAGAATGGGTTACAGGAATAACCAGTGCAAGGCTGTGCTTTCCCGTACCATACATGACTCTGTTCTTTCAGTAATGACAATGACCCTGACTTTGAATTTTTCATTTGGCTCTCTATGAGATGGATTGAAGGTCCTCTTAAGGTTGGCATGATCAAAGGATGGCTTTCAGTTCCCACTTAAGGGCTGAGGTTTGAGAAGAACAGAGCTGAATTTGTACATGCTACAAGTTCATTAAGTGGCTAGGTTTATCTTCATGGTTTTAAAGTAAGCCAACCTTGGTCTGAAGTCTAATATAAAAGTGCTTTCAAATAGGGCTATGGGTAAAAATATAATTTCTTAAAAGTTGTCATTCATTTTCATGCTTGACTATATGTTTAATTAATAAAAAGTTTATATACTGAAATAACCATGTGAATCATAGCTACTAAAATGATAATATTCTGCATGTGCAAATTAGTTTGACCTTTACATAGAAAGAAAATACTTGTAGTAGTAGTATTTTTCTGTGGCACATCATATTTTTTCCAACATTAAAAAAAGGATGGCAAATAAAAACACATAATTCGTATTACATCTAATGGTTTTTAAATTGCTAGTAATTATCATGATTTTCCAATCAAACAATATAAAAACTCACTGAAAAGTTTGTCACCCGTGTCCCAGATTCCATCCTACTTCCAGAGATAACCACTTCTGTATTTGTTGGGTATCCTTTCAGAAGTTTTAAAATTCATGTTCAATTAAGACAAGTATATATTCTTATTTTTAGCTCTTTGTTATCTAAAAGTAACTCACTGGTTTTAAAACAATATATTCTGGAAAATTTTCCATATTAGTTCACTTCCTCTTAGGTTTGTTTTTTTCTTAACATTACATAGTAGTACTCCATTGTATGGGTGTGTCTCTGTAAAAACAAAACGATAAAAAAAAACCTTTGAGTTGTTTTCAATCTTTTATTATTCCAAACAATATTTCAACAAATATATTTGTATGTATATTATTTCATATGTGGGTTAACTTTAGTAACTATTGAATATGAAGAAATTTCAATGAAGTTTTAGAGGAAAAAAACAAAAAAAGATTTGTGAGAGTGTACTTGCAATTTAACATTAATCTACGTGGCCAAATTGCCACCATAGGACTTGAATCTATTCATATATCTATCACTGATGGATGAGAGTCTACCAAAGTTTCAAAAAGTTTACACTAGTTTGTCCTTTGCCTTTGACCTTGCTTATGGTATTTGTTCAATGTTTGTTTTTATTTTTTCTCTTTGCCATACAGCAGTTTCCTTTTACTTAGTTAAAATTTTCAATTGACTTTCTCTAGTTTTGGATTTAAGGGTTTGACCACTTTTTTTTTTTAGAACTTTTTTTAGCAGTTTATTATTTTATATAGAATTGAGAATCAGTTTTGTGGCTTAAAAACTGCTTGGGGATGTAACTTTATATTTAAAGATTAATTTAGAATTATTACCTTTATGATGTGGAATCTACCTTTTCAAACATGGAATGTCTTTTCATGTGTTCAAGCTTTGTTTTTTGTCCTTCAGTAGTTTACCAAAGTTTTCTGTATACTGATCTTGTACATTTCCTGTTTCGTATAGTCTTAGATATATCCACTTTTTTTGTTGCTAATCTAAATGAGATATTCCATTTATTACATTGTCTAACTGTGATTTTTATATATAACAGGGTTTTTCTGTATATTGATATATTGATTTATTTAGGCTTTCCAGATATATTCTCATGTTTTCTATCTATAATGACAGTTCTATAGCCTTAATTTCAATGTTTAGAGCTTTAATTTTTTTTCTTCTTTGCACTGACTTGAAATCCAAGAATAATGTTAAAAAATAGTTGTGATAGTTGCATCATGGTCCTTTCCCTGACATTAGCAGAAATCCTTTTAATGTTCAATCATTAAACATAGCTTTCAGGCTGAGCTAGATATTTTATTGTGCTAAGGAAGTATTCATATATTCCTAGATATTTGAGAGTTTTTTTAAAAATCAAGAATGGCTTTTGAATTTTTCAAATGCCTATTAAATGTCTCTAGAAATAATCCTATGCTTTTTGATCTTTAGATCTTTTGATTTTTTAAAAAACATATTTTATTGATTATGCTATTACAGTTGTCCTATTTTTCTCTCCTTTATTACCCTCTGCCCTGTACCCCCTCCCACCATCATTCCCCCACCTTAGTTCATGTCCATGGGTTGTACATATAACATATAAGTTCTTTGGCTTCTCCATTTCCCCTACTATTCTTAACCTCCCCGTCTATTTTGTACCAACCATTTATGCTTCTTATTCCCTGTATCTTTTCCCCCATTTTCCCCATCTCTCTCCCCGCTTATAACACCCCATGTGATCTCTGTTTCTGTGAATCTGTTCCTGTTCTAGTTGTCTGCCTAGTTAGCTTTTGTTTTTTGTTTTCTTAGGTTCAGTTGTTGGTAGTTGTGAGTTTGTTGTCATGATCTTTAGATCTTTCAACATGATTATTTATCTAAATAAATTTACAAATGTTGAATTATTCTTACATTCTTAGGTTCCGTATTTATAAGTGAGATTCTATAGTTTTCCTTTATGTGCAAACTTTGTTAGGTCTTGGTTTCAATGCCATTTACTTTACATAATTTAATTGGAAATATTCATTCTTTCTACGCTTTTTTTAGTAGGTTAGTTATCATAAGAATTATCTACTCTTTAAAAAACTTTTTAATCCTTACCTGAGGATATGTTTATTGATTTTAGCTAGAAAGGAAGGGAGAGAGAGAAACATCTGTGTGAGAGAGAAACATCCATTGGCTACCTCCCATACGTTCCCTGACCGGGGATCAAACCTACAACTTTTGGTGTATGGGATGATGCTCCAACCAACAGATTAGAGCATCATTATCCAATGATGGCAACAGGGCAAGAATTATCTACTTTTTAAAAGTTTGTTAAAATTCCCCTGGGAAAATCATTGGCTTGGTAATTTGTTGGGAAATTCACTGTTTTTACATTTTCTTCTCTTTGTATTTTCCATGTCCTCCAGGAACAGTTTTGGCAAATCATATTGTCTACTGAAAGTATTCATTTTGCTGAGGTTTTCAAATGTATTTTCCACCAGTAGAGCACACATTCTCAATGGGGGAAATCAATATATCTTTTGTATTACAATGGTTTGTAGCCCTCCTAATCCATCCTCTTGATAAAATCTTGTTTCTTATAATTTAATTATTCTTACCTGGGGAAATTAAATGTTGTTCTTAAGGGAGCAAAATGAAAAATGATGGAAACTTTATAGTAGATTAAAATAGTTTTTAGGATTATGTTAACATTCACTGTTTCTATGTTTAACCACTTTTGTCATTTCTTATTTTTTATGTTTATGTCCTTTTCTTAATTAATTTAATTTAGATATTTATTTTTATAATTTCAAAAATCAGAGTTTTTAGAATTATTTATTAGTTCTAATCACTTTCCTTTCTTAAGTCCTTAATTTCTTCTTCTAAATTACTTAGTTTTTTTCCTTTTGTTTTCCTTCTGTTTATTTAATAGTGTTTTCTACCTTTGGTGCTTATTTAATTAATTAAGCTAATGCTGTGTCACAAAATTCTAAGCAGTATTTTTATTTATCAATATTTTGTATAAATCATATGATTTTTTTCACAAGAGTTATTTGAGAGTATTTTTGTTTATAATTTTCCTGGTGGATAAATTTTTGTTCTAACTTTTCTATTAATTTCTAGTTTTATTGTATTGTGATTATAGAACCTAGTTCATGACTTTTTTAGATTTTATTGAAGTTTTCCTTATGGCTTAATATATAGCCATTTTTCATGAATAAAATATTAGCCTTTAAAAAAGAACATGCAATTTCTACTTTTGAGTTATAGAGTCTGATATATCTAGAGTTAGACTGAGAGAGATGAGCTAGATTCTTCTATTTTTGGTTTCCTTCTATCTGTGTCTTTCTATCTCCTTAATGTCTGCTTATGTAAGTTGCTGCTATGATGCATGTAGTTCATAAATATTCATAACTTTTACATCCTCATTGTGAATTTTACTTCTTGTGCTATAAAGTGTCATCCTTTGTTGCACAAAATACTTACTTATCCCAAACCCAACTTGTCTGATATCAAGGTCAAACTTCCACTTTTTTAATTATTATTACTTTTTGGATGAGGGAAGGGATGGGCATTATCTGGGAAAAACCTTTATTTTCCTTTTGTTTTCAACCATCCCAAATCTTTTCAAAATTGTAACTTGTATTAAGTTTTGCTTTTAACGCAACTGGAAGATCCTTTAAAAAATAATGAAGTATGTATTTATTTCAATTCTTGGATACATGTTTGTGTAGTGTGTGTTTGTGTGTGTCTCTGTGTGTTGATGGTTTCTCTGATACTTAGAAAGGTGTGCGTTAAGGTGTATATTTGCTTTCTACTGGCTACCTTTATAATTAAATATTATGTTCATATTCTTCTATTATTTAAGACATAATTTATTAGTTATGAGCAATAATAAACTGCCATGCACCCTATTCTCTTCCCTACTCTGCATTTTATTTAATGCCATATATTTTTTTAAATCTTAAATTTCTTAGTGTTCATCTTTGTACTGTTACACATATTTAGTAAGAATCTATTAAGTGGCTAGACTATTGCCTGGCGACAGCAAATACAATGTACATATTATCTATTTTTATTGGATTTTTGTATTTGTTGAAAATATGTGTCACAATTTTCATTGCTTTTGTGGCACCTTGCCCCCCCCTCATCTATTGGTACTTTTTAATGCTCCTTTTCTGAATTTTTCTTACAGTTACTTGTATCTTTTTTGTGCCAGTTTCATTTTTGTTACTACTCACTACTGAATGAATTATGTTCTGATCAGTCTTTGTAGAAAGTTCCTGAGACAGAGGGTTCAGGATAGCTTTCCTGTTCTCTCAGTAAAAATGCTGTTTAGTTTGTGTGGTAGCTTTTATATGAATGACCCTCCAAAACTGACTCCCTTGTATTGACTCTTGTGTAGCCCCTCCCACAATGACTCTAGACTTAGCTGTATAACTTGCTTAAGCCTATGGGATATTAGCAAAGACAATGCGGAAGCTTGCAAAGAGCTTGGACATTGGAGCCTGTCTTCCCTCTTGCCGCTGGGAATTCTTCTATCTCCATGTGAGAAAGCCCAAGTTAGTTTCTTGGAAAGAGGTCCCAGGTGTTTGTGCCATCATTTCTGAGGCCCAAATACGTGAATGAGACCTGCTGACACCACATGGAGCAGAGATAAGTAATCTCAGTTGGGCCTATCCCAATTTGTCATTTCATTGAATTGCAGGGAGGTAATTGGCAGATTCTTAAACCATTGTTTTAGGTGGTTTGCCAGGCAGCAATAGATTATAGTTGCACTTTTATTGCTGTCTCCAAAACAGACTTCTTCCAGTAATTATGGGTTTTCTGCAGACTCCTTCTGAGTCTCTGAAGTAAATCTGGTTCAGGAGACCAACTGCCATCAGCTCTGTGCTATCCTGTTCTTACAAACAAAAAAAAGTGGGTTTCTACATATCATGGCAATCACCTCATCCTCAAGGGTTATAGTTTTGCTGCTATAGACCTGCTGCTACCGACTCCCCTGGGAATTGTGCCCTTTCTCCCCATCTCTGTGTGCCCTTTCTGGTCCTGCTGCTTTTACTGAGAGATGTGGCTGCTTTTGTATTTTGTTCTGTTAAGAAGTATATTTAATTTAATTTTTCCCTAGTGAGAACAATTATGGTAAGCCCCTTACTTTCAGGAAACACATTTTTGCTGGTACTTTCTGATGTCCTGGTTCCCTTTGATTCACCTCTGTGAATCCGTATGACTTCTGTCCAAGTTCAGCTGCTTTTAGCAACCTTTACAAGTACTTTGCAGTTTGTGCATAAAATCTGTATAAGTTTGTTGAAAGTGGCATTTGACATTTTCCCTATTGTTTTTGTTGTTTATAAAATTTTTAGGGAGAAGTGGGAAAGGTATTTAAATAACTGATATTATCTTGATACTGGTGTCCCTTTATTTACTTATATTTTGCAATAAGAACCCTTTGGACATTTTTTTTTTCTGAAGATGATGGATGTAATAACCTTGGATGTTTTAGTAATTATTAATATCTTTCAAAGTTCTAATATTCAGAGAGAGGAGCATGCTGGGGCTCTGAAAGTAGTTCTTTGTTTCTTAGATTGAATCACAATTTAGGTTCCCATCCCACACTCTATTTGGGCAATGGTCTCTTTCTATTTAAAAAGTCTGACTAATGAATCCTCACTGTAGTTCAGGAAAACGAGATTATATTGTCGTAGTGTGTGTCAAAATCACGACGGCATTGCAGGATTCATTTGCTTGCTTCCAGATGTTCCCTGCCTCAATATTATTAATTCTGGCTTTGGGCTCAATTTCAAAGGTATATGGTACAAATGCAACAGGTCCAAGAAGGCAGAATCTCAGCTTGGCAGGATTGGATGCTCTGCACTCAAAGGGCTGGGTTTGGAAATGCTTCCTCCAAAGCCACAAGCAGGAGATAGAGCAGGGCAGGAGTCTGTGAAGTCCCTAAATTGATAAGCTCTCAGGTTTGATGTTCATTGTGTGTGTAGGTAAAGGGGGTTTGGGGTAATGGGTGAGTAACAGGAGGTTATTGCCACTTCTTTGGCAAGCTCCCATTACCTTTTGATGGTTCAGAAGGAATTTAATTCCCTGACCCATTTCCCCTCCAACTAGAGAAAATTCCTCCCACTAATATAATGTATGTGTTTCTGTTGTGTAATAGTTGTATTATCCGTTTTGGGTTTTTCATGGTCACTTCTCCCACTAGGCTGTGAGCTCCTTGGGCTCAGGGATTGTGCCCCAGAATCTGGCACAGCATGTTGTGCTTGGTGCAAAATAAGTGTGCCATAATTCTTTGGAGTAAATTGAAAAAGTAGGACCGTTTTACCTATTAAAGTCTTTCTGGTCTCTGGATAGTTGTATAATCAGTCACTGCATCTCTACCTTACTCCGTTTTTTTTTTTGCCAGATTTTTTTTCATTTTTTTTCTGATTGAAAAGGGCTGAACATCTGGGGAAAAGGAAACCTTTTTACACCCATCCTGTCCCCTCACGCCCTCCCCCCCCCCCCCCCCCCCACTGCCCCCATCCCAATAGCAAGCCTTCATTCCCTGTGTTCTTTGAAACAGGGCACTAAGGCTCCTGGGTGCCTGTTGCTGGGTCACGCAAATTCCCAAGTTGCAGAACCCACTCCCGGGGTGTCTTGATGCAGCACCTCCACCGAGGTGATTTGACCCCATTGGTCAGTAGCACTGCGCTTATCCGCTCTGGAGCTCCTTTGTGCAACAGGAGAGCAGCGGGCTCACACGCTCACACTAGCTCCTTCCACATAATTTGTCCGCTGGCTCCTTCGCCTCCCTCTACCCCAAGCTCTAAGGGCCCCCTTCCCCACCCTCCTTTGTGCAACCCGTGGCTGCCGAGCTTCTAGTACTGTATTTATGGCAGATGAAGAGCCAGTGACTGACACGTTCCACAGACGGACGGCGAATCGCAGCAGGCGCGGGCGGCAGGGGGAGGGTGCGTAGTGGCAGACGGCCGCTGGGATTATGAATGGGGGCGGGTGGGGTGACGAGTTTGGGGTTCCGACCAGGATTTTCGGCATCCGGCTTTGGATAGGCACGCAGGGCAGTGCGTAATCCTTCAGCTTTGGTGGGAAGGGAGATGCCGTGAGCTCCCGGTTGAAAGTGAAGGTTATTTTGCAAAACTCCCTTGGTATCATGCCTGCGGAGTACTGCAAGAGGTCAGCGAGGTAGGTGGGGGAGGAAAATGAGCGAGGTGGGCACTCAGGGAGAGGGCCAGCCAGCTGGGGATGGTGTGTCTTGTTCCTTAGAATTGACAGGTGGTGGCCTCAGCAGTTGCTGTCTACTACACATCATGCAGTCCGTGCAATACGACCACATTGTTATTCCCCGCACCGGGCTGAGGAGCGCAGAGCGGCAGCCCAAGTGCCACCAGCGAGCTGTCTCTTCCGGGGGCGGGGGGAAGGGAGCAGTAGGAGTACAGAGAGGCAGTTGGGGGGCAGTCAAGGAGAGAGGAGCTCAGGGGTGCGTAGCGGCCGCCTGTACTGTCCAGGCCGGGATCCTGGACGCTGGCAGGTCCGCGCGCCCACTCCGCAGTCACCCTGGGCTTGTGCGCCCTTTTCCTGGTGTCTCGGCCTCGCCTTGGTGGCTGCGGGCTTTCCCTTGCCCGCTGGGCTCTTTGCGAGCGGCGCGCGACTCTCCTTTTACCTGGCTCCGGTGCCCCTGGGAATAGGGAAGGCTCATCCCCTCGCGCGAAAGAGCTGCGCGGGACAGAGCCGTGGCCGGAGCCCGGGGCACCCAGAGAGCGGTGGCCAAAGCAGTGCACCAGCGGCGCCTCCTACAGCAGGAGGGAGGCTTCCCAGAGGGTAGCCTGAGGTAAGGGCTGCCCAAGAGGCTGCGGGTTTATTTCTTCCTTCACTTCATCACACATCCCGGCCGAAATGGAGAGTACAGGGTGCTATGGAGCTGATGGGGGTCGAGGGGAGGATGGGGCCCGGCAGGGACCATGGTCTTGACCGCCACGCGGTTGCACCTTGTAATATCAATAAATCCGCGAAGCGGCCCTTTCTCTTCACCCGCTGGTTCTCGGCCCCCGCCTGCGTCCTTGGACCTCTTGGTCAGTCCCTGGGAAGGAGAGCGAGCCGAGGTAGAATGGAGAAAGGCAGAGGGATTTGCCCAGGAGTGGGTGGTGAATTGGCGCGCCGTGCCCAGTGATTGACTGCGGGTGCGCGAGGGAGCCTGCGGTACCCAAGAGTTTTGTGGGCTTCGGCCCCAGGATGGTCCTGCATGCCCGTTACTGAGGCTCCAATGGGGCGCACAGGAGCCGCGGCATAACGAGGGCCCTGCCAAGGAACTTTTGGGGAAGCTCAGTCTCTGTTTGAGGAGGGCTGCTGGACTGTGTCCAGGGCTCGGCCCTTTCTAAACTAGAAGTGTGTGTGTGTGTGTGCAGGGTTTTTCCCCTTTTCTTTCCCGCCTTCCTTCCTCTTCCATCTTCCTGTTTTGTTTCCTTCCTTCCCTTTTCCACAGATCCTCTCTCCATGTGCCATACTTCAAACAAAACCCAATACCACCGTAGTCAATAGCTTAAACACCAGTAGAAAGAGAAGAGCACAGAAATACCCGTGTAGTTAAAGACAAATATATGTATATAAATAATATGTGTTATGTATAATATAATATGCATATACTATATAATAGTATATGATAAATGTACTGTATAGTAATGTACATGTATATATACTATATGTAAATGCAATATAGTATATATAATATATAATACTGCATATACACACAAGCCTGCAGTGATTTTAAAGAACTACTTTGAGACCTCACCTAAATTTACATTACATGTGTGTTGTTTACATCACACATATGTGATGTCACTAAACAGAAATGCTAAATCTATGCAGTCTGTGTCTTAAATCCATATGTGATATAACTGTTCTTTGAATCACATCCATCTTTTAAGTTCTGAGGTTTCCAGCTACTTGCAAGCCCAGGGCTACACTGCAGGAATGAGAGGCACGTTAAAAACACAGATGCTGTTTTTTTAGCGGATCACCCACTTTCCCCTCTTTCCTTTTACCTAAGGAGGGGAACCTGCTTAATGTCAACATGTGTCTTCAGCGTAGCAATGGTCTGTTCACCTCTTCAAATCGGTGCCGGTCGGACTTGACTGGTAACATATTTGCTGGCTGTTTCTGTTATTTTTCTTTTTAAACAACAATGCTAATTACAAAAAATAAGTATAATTGTTTAATACACTGGATTGTTCAGATGGCACAATTGATACAGTGAGGCTATTTATTATATCTTCATATCTTGTTACCAGGGTAGGCAAAAATTCTAAGCGAGACACAGAGTTGATTCTTGAATGAGTGTTTATTAATTATTGTATTATTTATGTGTATTGCAACTGTAAACCTACTTTGGCCCACCCTTCTTTTTCTTATTAAAATTGTGAGCTAAATGTTTTTACAATGTGTCTCTTGTATTTTTTTCTCAGCTGACTTGCTTTTTAGTTTATTTCTAACTTGAGATATTTTGTGAAGATGAATTATTTTAAATTTCCTTAGATGGTATCCGCTTGGGCATGTTTGTTTCTTTTAATCAGAGTTTTTACTTAAGGAGTAAGAAATCAAT
This sequence comes from Anoura caudifer, assembly GCA_004027475.1. NCBI lineage: Eukaryota > Metazoa > Chordata > Mammalia > Chiroptera > Phyllostomidae > Anoura > Anoura caudifer. The sequence goes on along the minus strand of PVKU01008675.1, from coordinate 49,209 downwards.
CATATGGTTTTCTGATTTTGAAGTCCTTTGCCTGTCTAGAGACAGGTATTTAATAATAATGGTATGCTGAAGTAAGGATTCATGTTTGATAAAAATAATAGACATAAAAGTGACATTTTCATTTTGGTTTACAAACTGACAATTTAAAATTGTGAAGGAGTAGAGTTTCAGGTTGTTCTTAACATCCTATTTGGCTTTGATTAGGGGGCAAGAAGTACATGCTGTGGTTTTGAGTCAGAAAGAGTTGACGATAAGTAATTTGGATATATCCTTTATTATTATAGCATAAAAATTCATTGCTCTTTCTAAGGAAACTTGAGCAGTGGAGTTTGGAGAAGGTGTGGGGATGTTATTGATTATAGGACAAGAGGGTTCCTTTAAGATATTAGAAAATTTTAAAGTAGAATTTGGATAATTATTCAGGCCTGTTTTCCAGCTAATTCTTTCTTCATTGATGTCCTATTGTTTAAATTTCCTGTTGAGCTATGATTTTTTTTTTTTAGAAGTTCTATTTGATGCCTTTTTCTACATAGCTGCCTGTTTTTTTTTCTTTAGGTTTTCTGTCTTTTAATATGGATTCTATTTTTATTTTATCTCTTTAATAATTTTACCTGAATTTATTTTACAGTTTAGGGTTTTTTTTGTTGTTGTTTTATTTTGTTTTTGTTTTTTAACTTAACTTCTTCTGGGAGTTACTCATCCCAGTGGCTGCATCTGCTGGCTCCTCCAGAGCCGTGTACCCATTTCAAAGTGGGCCATTCCCTCCTGTGTTTTGTTATTTGGATTGTGAGCTCATCTTAAACCAGGTTTTTGATTTTAGTTTTTCTCCGTGGTAGTCACATTTTCCCTACTTCTTCAAAGTTTCCTTGTAGGGATTTTTTACTTTCTCTATTTTTATTTTTGCTTCTGTTGAATCTTAAGGGTTTTGCTGGTTTATGATGAGCTTATAAAATTTTTTTAAGTTGATTTATAGCTGACATAGTTTCAGGTGTACACCATAATGATTTGATATTTGTATACATTGTGATCACCATGTTAGGTCTAGTTAACATCCGTAGGATTAGTTTTCACATTCATTTATTGCCTTGAGATTTCTGTACTCTGCAGGTGACGTGAATTCAAACTGTGTGTATGTTTTGTGTCTGGCCAGAGATGTAATTCAAGGAATAATTTTATCCTTCTATCCAGAGCTCCAGGAAGAGACAGGCTTTCTTGCTACTTCTAGGCCAGGTTTGTAGTCCTTCTTCAACTAAGGGGTCAACTCTTCTAGGGGTCTCAGTTCCAGTACCTTCCTTTCATGGGCCCCAAACCGAGTTACACGTCCCCAAACGCATGAAATCTCCAGTATCTATGCATTAATGCCTGTGTTTAAATTCTGTATCACTTTGGATTTATGTATTATCAATTTATCTCTCTTTCTTCCAGTATTTGTTTTCTTTCTGTTCTAATACTTACAGATTACCTTTCTTTTTTCTTCAATCTCAACTGTTTAACCTATTTCACTTTTTCTAATCTCTTAAAAATGTAAGTATGTCTGTGTTGGCAGAAGAAGGGTGTTCAGTCCACATTAACTCAGCCTGCCACGCTGGTGGAATAAGGTGTCTCTCTGGGGCTATGTACGCTGAGGATTGATTCTTTGCAGTTACTTTCTCCCCCCCGCCACAATATCTTCACATTTAAAAATATTATATTAGTTCCCTTGTCCTTTTTTCTCCTTATGTGACATATTTGTATTGAGTTCAGGGCATTTGTCTTACAGAGTGTCTCACAATCTGGATTTTTCTAATGGTTTAGTTACTTGACTAGGTTAAGATTAAACATTTTTGGCAAAAGTACCCCAGTTTAGGTGAGGTGTGCTTCCTATTGCATCACAGCCGGACAGTCTCTTTATCTCATTCTTGATGACTAAGTTATCTAATCTGAAAGGTGATACCTACCAAATTTCTCCTTTTCTTCTTTTTTTACTTTGAGGTTAATAAATACTATGTAAAGTGACACTTTGAGACTATGTGAAAAACTTTTCACTCTCTCACAATTTTTACCCAGTGCTTTTTTTTATTAGCTTTTTATTTTGAAGTCATTGTAGATTTATATGCATTGTTAAGAACTCATGCAGAGGCTTTGTTCAGTTTTCCCCAAGACTGATATCTTGACAAACTGTAATAGGATATCACAACCAGGAAATTGACATTGATGCAATCTGCAGATCTCATTCAGGTTCCCCCAGTTGTGCGTATGCGTTTAGTTCAATGCAATTTTACCGCATGTGTAGGTTTGTGTATTTGCCACCGAAATCAAGATACAGAGTTGTTCCATTACCTCGGAATCCCTTGTGCTGCCTCTTTAATAATGACACCCGTCTGCCTCCCACTCCCTGGCCTCATTCCTAACCTCTGACAACCTTCTGTATAATTTTGTCATTTCAAAAATGTTGTATAAATGGAATCATAAATTATATAAACTTTGAGATTGTTTTTCCCCCTACTCACCATTGTTCCCCAGAGATTCACCCACATTGTTGAATGTGTTAATAATTTGTTCCTTCTTATTGCTGAGTACTATCCCATGGTTGGATGTCCCACCTATAGTTTAGGCGTTCATCCAGTGCAGGACTTTTGACTATTGTGAGTAAAGCTTCCCTGCACATTTGTGTGCAGGTGTTTACATGGGTATACGTCTTCATATCTCTGGGTTAAATTGCCCAAGGGTGTGATTGTCAGGTCCTATGGTAATTACATACTTAATTTTATAAGAAATTGCCCAGCTTTTTTCCAGAGTGATCGCACCAGTTTACATTCCTAGCAGCAACGTATGAGTGATCCAGTTTCTCTGCATTATGTTAGGGTTTAGGTCTGACATTTTAGTATTTTCTCTGTCTCCTCTATTTCTTATTCCTTTATTTCTCTTTTCTTGACTTCCTGTGAGTTACTTGAACATTTTATAGGATTCCATTTTGATTTATTTCTAGTGTTTTAAGTGTATATCTTGGTATACTTTTCTCAGTGGTTGCTCTGGATATTACCATATATATTTAGGCCTATTTACTCTCCCTTCTTTTTAAAATGCTGTTGTGTTGAGTATAAGACAGTGTTATATTTTTTGTTTCATTCACTGAATATGATTTAGACACCTCACTTTGGGAAGGAATTTGTGGTTGATCATTCTTTCCTATCAGCACTTCAAACATGTCTTACTTCCTTCAGGCCTCTGTGCTTTCTGATGAGAAAACCATTGTCAGTGGAGTAGTGTGCCATTTCTCTCGGGCTGGTTTTAAGATGATCTTCTCTGTCTTTCATTTTTTTAGAAGCTTAGGAATGTGTCTTGATATATATTTCTTAGGATGTATTCTATTTGGGGTCTGATCAGTTTCTTGAATCTACTGGTTTGTGGGTTATTTTCCCTTCCAAATTTGGGAGGTTTCCTGGTATTATTTCTTCAAATACTCTTTTAGCTCCACTGTCCTTCTCATCTCTTTCTGGGACTCTGATGATATGAACGTTGGCCCTTTTGTTATTGTCCCACAGCATCCTGAGCTTCTGTTCATCATTTTTAAAAAAAGATTTTATTTATTTATTCTTAAAGAGAGGGAAACTGAGGGGGAAAGAAAGGGAGAGAAACATCGATGTGAGAGAGAAACATCAATTGGTTGCCTCTTGTATGCACCCTGACCAAGAACCGAACCATGAGCTAGGCATGTGCCATGAGCAGGAATCAAACTGGCGATCTTTTGCTTTGTTGGATGACATTCAACAAATTAGCCACACCAATTAGGGCTCTGTTCATCTTTTCAAAAATTTTGTCTAATTTTTTCTGTTCACATTGGAATAATTCTATTGATCTGCTCTCAAGTTCATTGATTCTATCCTTGATCATCCCCACTATTGAGCCCATCCAGTTAGTGTTTTATTTTGGTTTTTGTATTTTTTTGGTTCTGTAATTGCCATTTGATCCTTTTTAGAACTTACACATCTTTGCTGAGTTTTCTATTTTTTCTCAATTGTTTTCAGAGACTTTGAGTTTGCTTGTTGAAGCATTTTTGTAATGGAAGCTTTAAAACCCTTGCCAGATAATTCTAACATCTGAGTTCCTTCAGTGTTGGTGTTAATTGAGTGTCTTTTCTCAGTTAAGCTGTGATGGTATCCAGGACATTTTGCACCAAGGTAAGGAGGCTCTGGGTCCTATTTAAACTTTATACCTTAGCAGTCATCTTGCTTAGGTTTAGCACACAGGTCCTAGATTACTTTTTTTCCAGAGGTTTTGTGCTGATGTGTCAGTCTGCCTGTCTCGTCTGGTGCTTCTGGGGCTCCCACTGATCCCTGCTGAGGCCACTGGCGGGGGCAGAAGGAACCTCACCGGCCAGGCCTGCTGGTGCTTCCAGGGGACGGAAGGGATTTCTTGGCCTGCAGGGAAGGGATTTCTGGGACTGGAGCTTGTTGTGGCAGGATTCCCCCTGCCAGTGCTGTGAGGCCATCTGGTGTTATTGGCTGGACCCCAGTTAGAAACAGGAGAGGAACCTGTATCATCTACTGCTAGGATGGGGGTTGGAGACACTGGCTTTGGTAACCAACCTGCCGCTGGGTAGGGGATCATGAGGCAACCTACTGCTCTTTTGTTCCTCTAGTTCGAGGGTTACCAACTGGTCATCCTCTTTCTTTTCACCATTTTGAGTCTTCCTTTGATTGCCTCTTGCATCATTTCTAGGGTTTATAGGTGTACTAAGCAGGGAGAGGCCCGGAGAAATGAGTATGCCATCTTGGTTGGACTGGAAATATATGCTTTGTAAAAACACTTTAGTTCAATTCCTTGGTCATCACATTCTCCATCGATATAATTGAAAATACTAGTTTGTATTTTCCAGTAATATGTATTTGTTCTAGAGACATAGTCTAAACCTCAGCTTAAAAAACAGATACGTATCTGATTTAAGTTAATCTTAATATAATTGGATAAGTAAATGTTGTCACACCTTATCAGTGGAATCTAAGACAAAAATCTATGTGTATGATATTTTCTCTATCAAATATTTTTCTCCCAGTTGTCTTGAAGCATTTGAAAAATACTAGTAGCTTTTATCTGTTGCCATATCTGGGAAAAACTAAAAATATCTTTTATCAGATGGACACTTTAAACTCTAGAGAAAATAAATGACATTATTTGCACAAGCAACTTGCTGATATTTTGAGTGGATTAAGGAGAAGATACCAGGATTCTGACTTTGGCTCTCCTGGTTTATACCACAGTGTCGATTCGTAGATTTATGACATTTTTTAGAACTGAAAGTGAACTTAGAGATTACCTATTTCAATCATATTGCTTGATATTTAGGAAAACTAATACCTCGAAGGCCATAAAGGAGCCTAAGTTCCTTCAGTTCAATAATATAAAGGCTTGTTTATGTTGAATTCTTAGTTCATAATGTTATATTTTCTTGAAAAAATCAGGATCACTTTCTTTTTAGAAAACATTAAAATTTTATATTGAGGCATGATTTTTCAGTTCCCCTTTCTAATAAAAAAAAAAACCACTAACAAGTTGGGACAGCATGATGATACTCTTTAAAAAACAGGCATGTCTGAGCTATGGCCAGGTGGCTCAGTTGGTTGGAGCATCGTACCATGCAACAAAAGGTTGCAGGGACAGGACACATACCTAGATCGCGGGTTGGAGCCTTGGTCAGGTACATATGAGAGACAACAATCGATGTTTCTCTCTCTCAAATCAATAAAAAACATATCCTCAGGTGAGAATTTAAAAAAAGATAGGTACATTTGAAAGTCTGATGAACATATGGACCAGAAAAGTAAACATAAATTCAAAAATTTATGTACAATCTTGAAGGCTTATGAATTCTTAGGGGTGATCACCAAATATTGTTTTTCTGTTATTTGCACCATGTGATATCTGTGAATAGTCTTTGCTAGGAAAAATGACATAAGGATAATGCCTCATTCAATAGCCAGAGTCTCCCTTAAGACTTCTTTACTGTGGCAGTTGTCTTGGCACAGCACACTAGTGTGCTGAGGCATTTGTTTTCCTGCAGGTTCTAGAGAGCCATTAGATGAGAAGGATAGAGCAGGACCAGCTTTGCCACTAAGTGGGTAAATAACATCCCTTCAACAGTTGTTAAAACAGATTGTGAAGAGTAGAAACAGGCAACTAAGCACATGATACTTCTTCTCTCTTCCCCCATCCACACATACACACACCTTAAGATTCCTTAGAAAGATTGTTTGTCATCTGCTCCTGTCTGCTGTCATCATCTTGGAGAAATATTGTTCCTTTGAGATAATTCTCCCTGTCTCTAGTAAGGTTTCTCCCTGGTGGTCATTGAAACCTAATTTCAGTCATACAAAATGTTAGGGACTGAAAGAACAAAGCTTATAGTAGCAGTTGATGTATTTACTGGTGAATTTATGAGGGTAAGAAGAAAAACCACATCCATGTTTTTCTATATTATGGATCCAAATAATTTAAGAGCACAGAATGATAAATATCGCTGAATTCAGAGATCAGAAAGTGAGTCCAGTATCTGTTAAAGTAGTTAAGATTACTTTAAAGGAAGCTGCTGAGATATATATATATATATATATATATATATATATATTACATATATATGTATATTACATATACATATATATATACATACTTAAATGAATCTCCTGTAGCACTCCCTGTGACTACTACAACTCCTTGGATGAAAAGTAGATGCTGAAATGACTTGAAGTGCCATAATATATACTAGAGTAGAAAATTCATTGCAGAAAAATGAGGACAGAAAGAAATAATTTTTTTTTCCCATGCTTTCACATCTTTTAAAAGATTAAAGGGATTTTCTTTTCAGGGTTACTCTTTTGCTATTGAATAATTGAGTAATGGGAATCAGAATTTTGAGTTCCAGTTCTGCTATGCCACTAAGTGGGTAGATGACATTCCCTCTGTAGATCTCTGGATATAAAATAAAACTGAATTATGATAATCTCTAAGATTATTTGCAGCATTCTGATTTAGTGACACTTTTGATTAGTAGGTATTACTTGACATGTTAGGGGAATTTCTTGATATATCCATGTAATTAAGTATTATTCATAAGAGAGCCCTCCACAGAACTAATATTTTAGTTTGAAATTATTATAATATGTTGATGTGATCAGAAATTTCAATAGTTAGAGAGGTCATGATCAAATTAGGACTACCCAACTATATGGATACAACATAGCACAATTTGGGAAACAAATACTTTAATGCTGATAGTGATAATGACAATGGTGATGGCACTTAATTTAATTGCCGTGGAGGTGTAGTGATACTGTAGATTGCTCATTAGCATCCCTTCACCATTTTCTCTTTTATCTTCTTCTGCTATACAAGTTGGAAGGCAAATCATTCTACTTTCCAGCCTCTCTTGAATCTGAAAGTGGCCCATATTACTAAGGTTAGATGATGATTAGTGGGGAATGCATACTTTCTTGAACAAAAAAGGAAAGCTTTTCAAGGAGAACATTCTTGCCCTTGACCCTTACCTCTTCTTTCTCAGTAGTGCAGGGTGCCCTGATTTGTGGGGAGCAGCCATCTTGCAAGCATGAGGGAAAAAACCATGCACATAGAATGATGAACCAGAAAAACAGACGTTGCTTGGATTCTTGATGACATCTTGTAGTACATTTATCAGCTCTTCATTGCTTACCTCCAGTCTTATTATTCCATGAGAAAAATAAAACCCTCAACTGTTTCTTCCACTATTTATTAGGTTTTTTGTTACTCCCAGCCTAACACATTCACAACTCAATATGTAAAGTAATTGTTATGACTTTGCAATTTACCGTTTTGAAGGATAAAATCAATGTCTACAGATCTTTGTAATTATTAATCTTCAATAAAAAGTTAAGCTATTTTGTACAAAATTATCATTGTGAGGCAGCTTGGTGGTGAAAATTCTGGATAACCTATAAATTTTTAATTTTATTGTTCATAGCATGAAGAACAGCCTACAACTCCAAGAGCCTCAGTTTTATTTATTATTGCTTAGACAATATTTCAAATTTTATTCAATGGGTGAAATTTTTGTGAAGAAAACTATTTCTGTGAGTCACACCTCCCACTTAGTTATAATCTTTGGTAAGAATGGGATACTGCTGGAGAATACCAAGGACTCTTGGAAAAATGTTATCCTCATTTGCCTTATAGGCAAAAATATATAGCAAAGTGGTTTGTCCTTGATGCCATTTAATCTAAATTTGTTTTTAGCAAATTCTTTCTGACTTCACACTTTCACATGACTGAGAAATACTTAGAGAGGAGGATTTTAAAATGTAAGAAGGATGGCCATTCACAGAAAGTGGATATAAAGTATATAAAATAATTTTTTGATCTGCATATTCTCCATTTGGATTTACCTGGCTTATGCCCATTAAGTCATATGATAAGAGAAATGTAAGGATCTAAGAGAGATATATTTTATCATTTTATCAGTTAGGATAGCATTTATTTGAGAGTAACTGATAATTTGAAATATTATATGCTATGAGTAAGGAGTTTATTGTTGTACGTGCTACAAGATATCTGGAGGGAAATGGCCCAAGGCTGGAGCAACTATACAAGGCAGTTATCAAGGATTTAGGCTCCTTCTTGCTTTTGGTTCTGCTGTCATTGGTGTATGACTTTCATATTCTTGGTGGGAAGAGAGTGAACCTCCAGGTATGGCATCTGGACACAGGCAGGAAAAAGGGGCTGGACAAAAAGCAAGTCACACATTGGCAGAGTCAGAAAATATGGTAAGGAAAATGATCACTCCTGGGAAGATGCATCTGGTAAACTTATAATATCTTACCCACCTGAACTATACCAATGGCCACCCTTAGCTGCAGAGAGGTCTGAGACATAAAGGATATTTTTTTCTTTTCATCACTTTAATCTGGGAAAATTGGTACCTCCCAAAATGTCAGGATTTTGTTATAGTGCAAAAGAAGGATATTGGGTAGGCAACCATCATTGTCATTGCACATGAAGAATATTTCCTGGCTTTTAAAATCATATTTGTAGTGTTATATCGTAAATGCATAATCTGAAGATATCTTAAAATATGACATTTTAAGAGTAGTTATTAATTATTATTTGCCATAAGGCCCTGGAAGGTACAATTATTTAGAATTTTGTAACAGTTGCCACTTTGTGTTAATATAGCTGACTGACAAAAATCTCAAAGCATATTTTGATAGTCATTGGTATTAAGATAATTGTGGGCAAAAAAGTTATAATTTCCTTCTATAATGAATAATGACGTATGAATGTGAAATTCTGAGAGGTCAGACAAGGACAATATTATGTATGTGCTTGATTTTCTGTTTAAATTGGCATTCATGTATGTGTATAATACTCAGGATCAGATATTTATTTTAAAAAGAATAAAATTGGCTCAATTCAGCATTTCTACTTTGCCATTCTCACTGAGGATATTGACTGAAATACTCTGTAATTGAGGGTTTATTCTTCGATTGATGTAGGCACACTACCTCGAAGTTGTTTATCCACATTAAAAAGGATAATGGATCTTTTCTGGTTAAAATTTTTCCCATTAAAATAGGATGAGGCAACCACGCTCACCACACTTCAGAGGGACGGTAAAAAGATAAGTGAAATAATGGATATGAAGTACATTTTTTTTTGCTCTGAAAGAAGGTGTTATGTAAGTTCTATTAATAGTATGATTAATGTGCAAATAAGACGATGGGTGAATGTTTCCAAAAGGGAGTATCATAACTAGGAATTTCGAGTGTGGTCTTCAATGTCAGTTGTTTTATTTTAAAAGGAGAGCAATATAGCAACAGTCTCCTGTTCTTACTTTGAATATCCAAGCTAAACCTCATTGTGTGGGGAAGAGAACGTGTGGAAAGAGTTTCAAAGAGAGGGAGGTAATTTATTGAATAATGTCCGATATAAGATGTCCTTTGGGTCTCTTATGTGGTTACAAAAATGGGAAAACTGATTAAAATGTGAACTCTGATGAAGACTTAGAATGGAACTTGCAATGATTGTCTCTTGAAAATAATGAGGTTCTATTTGACTCAGAAATCTTCAAAAAAATTTTTTTGCAGTGTCTTCATTAAAGGCTTTGTCATCCCCTTGGCTACAGATTTTTGTTCCTTAAAAGATAATTTGAAATGGGAAGTTGTTCCTTGTTTCTATCTGAACTGCCTTGCTTTCTTTGTGCTTAGTTACTACAAAAATGAGTCCTATTATATAGTGATAAGAACCCTTGACTTTGAATGAGGGAGCAAGGTTCATGTTTCAGGTTTGTCACTAATTATCTCTATAACAGAAAATTATTCAATTGCTTTTTGTGAAGAAACATTCTTTAAACTATCTTTTTCTCTTCTTCAGGGATCCTAGACTTAAGGTGCTTAAGTTGGCCAGTTGAGATCACAGGAGAATGTCACATCTCTGTGCGAAGAACACTGTCCCTCTTTTATGTCAGACTTGTGGTCATCGGAGGTCAGCCATGAGACTAAATGTGGAAGCTCATACGAGGAGGGAAGCTTTGCTTTTCTCTGTGCATTATTGTTGTGGATGATTTGTTGAAGACAAATGCTTAGACGTGGGCTTATTGGTGGTTTATGTGAAAGAGACAGTAACTAAAATGGAATGAAGTTGGTGAGTTAAGGAAAGCCTGTCATACTTTGTAAATCAGATTATCCTTATTATTTTATCTTTCACTTTTAAAAAATTTCTCCAAGTCTTTAAAAAGTCTTGTTTAGTTGTCTTAGCCATTTTTTGAAAATTAAAGGGAAGGTCAAATGTTGGCGAGAGCTGTAGGTGGGAAGAGTGTCCCCTAGCTGGAACCCATGTGGTAAGAACAGTAGGAGCAATAGGTAGAGCACAGGCAATTCTTACGAGACGATGGAGGAGATTATGGTGGGGCTTGAGGAGCTGTGGTTGCCAAACACCCTGAGTTCCAGCTGTCATTTCCCAAATGGAGGCTCTCCTTCAACTCCATGCTTTAGAAGCTGGGGGCTTACTTTTGTTGAAAAAGATTGCAAATTCCCAGAAGAATTGCAGTTTTCTCATCTGGAAAATGAGGGGATTAGACCAGTTCATAGTTTCACAGCCACTTCCCCCCTGTAACTCTGTTGTTTTGAAATATTTTGTCTACCAAACTATTTCTACAACCATTTCTTTTTTGAAGGAACCAGAAGCGTGTAAAGCAGTCATTTAAAGATTCCAATTTACATGAGCTAACTAGGGTGACCATTCTGAGGAGTTATACTTCAGCTTAAAGCAAACAAATTTGATATTTTCATTCATTCAAGAATGCAGCTCTGGCTGGTGTGACTCAATGGATTGAGTGTTGGCCTGCGAACCAAAGTCTTCCTGGTTTGATTCTCAGTGGTTGCAGGCCAGGTCCCCAGTAGGGGGCACATGAGAGGCAACCGCACATTGATGTTTCTTTCCCTCTCTTTCTCCCTCCCTTCCCCTCTCTCTGAAAATAAATAAATACAACCTTGAAAAAAAAAACCAGTAGATGTATATGAATTTAAAATTGCAAATTTATGGTTTGATATGTCCTCTAAAAGCAGCGGTGCCTATTTTACCATTCTTCATCTCTGATTCCTACTTCCTAAAGGCATTACCTTCAGATACTTTATTGTTTCCATGTGTTTGCCTCCCTTTTGTGGAAACAAGATGCTTAGGCAGATATTTGCTGATTTTTAGTTTTATTCTTATATAGTTATGCTATAGATGATGACACACACACATTCACCTACTTCCTCAATTTAAGTAAATTGCTGTAACTGTTCACTGTTGCACCCCTGAATCCTTTGGTGTATGTACCATGATTACATTTCTTTTCTTATACATGTGTTTATTTTTCTCATATTACATAACTGTTTCAATTGTATTTTACTCAGTTTTCAAGTATCTTTCACTCTTACTAAACTACTCATCTAAATTGTATATTTCTTCTTAATATATTTAGTTTGATCAGATAATCTATACTTTTACCTTTTTACTGGGCACGTGCATCCTCAATCTGTCCATATGTTTGCTTACTGTTGTAATTTTTGAATTATCCTTTTCCATCTAAATTGGGGTGATCTTAGGCTGAAGTTACAAGTAGCCTCAAAATCTATAATGGTTCAGACACAAGAGAAATATATTTTTTTGCTCATATAATGCTACTGATCTGTTCCAGGTAAGTACAGGAGGGCTGTGGGTGGGAACTCTAATCTGCTGTTTCAGGTGACTAGGATGGGGTGCTTCCTGCAGTGACTCAGGGAACCTGGTTAGAGGCACCACTGTTTTTAGTACCTGAGTTCCAAAGTTGTCATAGTCAACAGCAGACACAGCTTGGAGGTAGCTCTGAGAGTAGCTATATCCTTCCTAGTTATATGTCTTTGTCTAGAACTCAGTCTTGTGGCCAAACCCAATTGTAAGAGAGGCTGAGATAAGACCATCTAGCTGCGTGTCCTGAGAGGAGGAAATGGGTTTTGGTAGACAGCTAATAGTACCTGCAGTGCAATCATTCTGCAGGTTTCTTTACCGCCTTCCTATGTTAGATCCCTTGTTTTGTGATTTCCATAGCTCTCACCCTTTCCTTCCTTCCTGCCTTCCTGCCTTCCTTCCTGCCTTCCTGCCTTCCAGAGAAGCATATTTTATTTATAAATCAACCCCCTTTTCCTAACCACCACCACCACCACCACCAACAACAACAACAACAACAACAACAACAACATAACTGAGTAGTCTAGTCTGCTCATTGCTGGATGGGTTCCAAGTGGGTGTTCTCGGGTTCCTTGTGTCTGACAGGTTCATGTTACTGGGCAGAACCCTGTGGTAGATCGGTACATGGAGGGCTACGATCCTCTGTAGAGCTTGGCTTTGGGATGATTATTGGGAAGCTGGGCAAGGTGGTGATGGAGCGACTGCCCAGTGACTGGAGCCCACAACTCACTTTCCACAGGCTCCAGTGGGAGATTGTGGTGTGCCTACCTATCATCTTTTTGGCAAGTTTCATATTTTGCTCCTTCTTGATTTAGTCTCTTGTTTTGATGGATGGAGCACATCCTCCAATATTGTCTTAAGACATGGTGCATTGAAGGTACATTTTTTGGAATGTTTTGTATCTGAGAATGTTTTTATTTATTTTTACACCTGATGGGTAATTTTTCAGAATGTATATTTTTGTTGGATGTCATTTTCCCAGAAATCATTTCCCCATTGGTTGGACATCATGAAATATTAAAAATTCTTTCATTTCTTTGTTTTTCCATTGTTATAACTTCTATTATTATATTTCATATAATCTAATATGCTTTGCATCGTAAGATACAACATTATCTTATGTATCACTAAGTTAAATATATTTTAATTAAACTATGAACAATGTTTTCATATTACTTAGAATATTAATTATAGTCTGATTGAAAGAACATGTTTAGACTTAATTAAAAATAAAATGTATTATGTATCTCTCTAGTGAATGCATAAGAAAAGAACACATACTGATATAAATTGCATGAGTTATCCTGAAAACGTCCACATTCAGAGTCTATCCCTTCTGCATCCCTTTTGAACTCCAAGTCATTAAAGTCTGTGTTCATCCATGCACCGTCCCTCTCTGTGCCAGCAATAGTGCTGGCCAAAAAAGATGCTTGGCCATCATGGGGAGTGAACTTGTTTTGTGATCCCTGCTATGGGAATATTGTTAAAAATACTTGATTCTTCACTGCTCCTATTCCTTCCTCACAAGCATATTATTTCTCAATGTTAAAAGCTTCCCATTAGTGTCTGTTGGGTTCTTGTCCAACCAAACTTATACTCACTCTGCAAGTTTTCCTGAGTGTGCAGGTCATGACAGCTAGCTCATTACTGCTGCCTATCTGAGAACCCTGTTATACACTATCAATGATAAGATATGTCTGAGTTCAGAGCTGTAATGATGTGGAGAATGTGCATGATATTTAGATGTTCAACCATCTGGACAAACCCTCTAAAGTTTCTTATATTTTCAAATCCAGTTTTCACATCTTACATATTTTTATACATTTTATTTTAGTATAGATAGAGGGATAGAGAACAGTCTCACTCTTTTACTGCATACCTTAACTATAAAGTAAAAAAAGAGCTTGCATTTTCTCAAGATGAAATGGTAAGAATCCTGGGGGATCCTTTACCTCTGAAAGTAGCACATGTGCCAGAAGACTCTCCTGAACTTGGAGGTGATGGAAACATAAGAAGAGCCACATTTATGATTCAGGTATGTTTTTTTGCAGGTGCATCAGGGGAATATTTTTCTAGCTGTCCTTCTGTATAGATTCATAATCATAGTGTACACGTTAGTCTAGAACTAACAGTGGAAAATGTAGATTTCTAGCATCTTTATAAATGGCTGCATATTATTCTTTTAAATTAACATGCTGTGCTTCATTTAATTCTTTCTCCAATGTTGAACATCAGATTGCTTCCAGTTTAATTATCACAATTCAGCAATTCTTTAATAAACTTTCTAACATAACAGGCTGTCATTTGCTGAGTTAAGGGCTATACACATTTCAAAGACTTTTTGCCACCAAATTGTCTTTCAGAAAGGTTGTACCTATTTACACATCTACCAGCTATCTGTCAGAGTGCTCACTTTCCCACATGTCTCTAAATCTGGGTTTGTTAATGTGAGGAGAGTAAAATGATCTCTGTGCTGTTTTCCATTTGTTTTCTTTGATTACTAGGAAGCCTAAAAAAACTTTGTGTGTGTTATGGTATCCTGGGAGGGAGAAAGAGGCTGCCCCAGTGGGCTTGAGCAGGACCGCTGAAGCAGCCCTTTGGTTAGAAGAAGGTGTCTGGCAGGGAGTGAGTAATCATTGCTGTGGATTCCTGGAGGTCTAGGGAACTCTGTAGTTTAAACTCTTTAACTTTCACAGAGATCCTTTTTATTGCTTTCCCTAAGAGGCTGGATTACTTCCAGGTACCACAGCTTTTGTCCTGGGGAACACAGAGCTGTAACCTCCAGACTGCATGGTCCCCAGTAGTCCTGGGTGACCTCAGGGCAATACTAGGGGAGGTATCAGTGGGGCTTGGAGTCAGTGGAGAGTAAACGGGGGCGTGTGGTCCACTGAGCAGGTGGAAGAGCACAACATCCGAAGGCAGACAGTATAAGGTGGTGAGGGTACAATCTCATTCTAGATAATTGTCCACATAGAAGGGGGATCTGTTCGAAAGGTGGGCAGAGGTGCCTTGAATGTGAGCCTCAGGGTAGTGGAGGGGCTCTGAGATTGTTGGAGTGCTGGCATGGTGAGACCTGACAAATGTGTTTCAGCAAAGCTAACAGCACTGGATGACACTGGAAGTGGATGCAGACCATACCAGATGCTGTATCCCTGGTTTCTCAATGTAGCCCGCAGTTCATAAAGGTTAGAAGCTTTTTGGCTGTGATTTATGTTTAGAGGGACACAGAATGAGATGAATGCTTCCAGCACGGGGCTGTTGTCATCCTCTGTAAGAGAAGTGAAAAGTAGTTCATTTTTCATAGGTCAGGCCTTTGGACTATGTAGAGGTTGTAACAGAGAGTGAAGTTGTTTCAGAGCATATCATGTGGTATGTGGGTAGATATGAGGCATATTAAAACGCTGAATGAATTCAGAAACTGCATCAAAGACACCCTGTAGACTTGCCGCAGCATGGCAAATGGTAGCAAATGCGTAACTCCAAATGGAAAATGCACTCATTAAGCCATTTAGAGTAGCAGAGTTATATGTTACATTTTTAATTTTATTTGTATATGGACACATCTTTCATACCTGTAATATTAGGGTAAATGAGATCTAAACACTGCCTTCATTTGATTGGGAAATTATCTTAAGCACATGATACAGGATATTTAAAAAGGCCCTAACATTAATATTTTGGAATTGGATGGTTTATGGCTATTTTCTTATTTTCATTGAAATTTAAAGTATATTTTCTGAAATAGCCTTTATTATACTTTTAGATAGAATCTGCCTTGGCTTGGCAGTCGGTAACTGAATAAGTAATTTCATCTTTGGTATTACTGCCTGACAAACAGTGGTTTTCAGAGATGGTGATAAAACCTCATTAATGATTATTTTTTCAGAGGTAGGATGGCAAATATTTTCTAATAAATCATGCTTTGTGCTTAGCTCATTTTTGAATAGTTACTGCTTGGATCTTTTTGCTGCTCATAAAATGCAGTTAGATTTTTAGCTGAAGAATTCAATTTTTATTTTTCCAGTCACTGTAGCCAAGGGCTGTACTCTCTTTCAACCCAGATAAGTCACAGTGACATGCCTAGGCCAAAAGGTGGAGGTCTGATGAAGTCTGGTGGGTGGTGAGAAGGAGAGAGAGAGATGCAGTATATGGTTCTCCTTCCGAATGCAGTTAGAGGGCTTCTGCAAGGTGGAGAGTTTATCAAGTAGGGAGCATTCCAGTTCTCCTCAGTCCAGACTTTTTGCTGCAGCAAACACAACTTTTACTATTTATTTTAATTTTGGTACCTTTAAAAAGCCTATTTTTCTCTTTTGGGGGAAGGTTACTAGTATTTATTGAGCACTCACCATGTGCCAAGCATCTTACTCAAGGTTTTAAAATGCTGTCTCATTTAATTCTTACCATAATCTTGCCATACAGGCATTATTATACTCATATGGAAGATGAAAATAATAACTCTCAGCCAGATTAAATAACTTGGTTAAGTCCTTCAACACGAGGTATTTTCCTTTCACCAATACAAGTTCTATGCCTGTTTAAGTCCTGTTTAAGACTCAATCTATTAAAATTTAAAAAATACTCATTGAGAGCTTTATCATGTTCCAGGTGCATAAATTATCTCACTTAATGTTCACTGAAAAAAGAGAAGTAGGTATACTTATTTTCATTTTAAAAAATGAGGTAACTGAGAAGTTCAGAGTCTAATTTATTCAACATCACACAGACCTGAGATTTAAACCCAGGTCCCTCTGACTCCAAAGTCTGAGTTCTCACTATTACATTGTTGGTCTTTGTATTTAAGGGTTATGTTTTAAAATTATTATTATTTTACAATTATTTTAAATTATTATTTTTTGCTGCTTAAGTACTTACCTTTTCATGTAAATGCAGTAAGAACTGATAAGCAGGACCTACTGCACACCATTAGCATGCTGCTAAATGCTTAGTCTACAGTGGCATTTCTCAATAAAAACGCTATTCACTTTTGGGGCCAGATGATACCTTGTTTTGGGGAAGTGTATCTGTTCTGCCTATTATAAGATGTTTAGCAGCATCCCTGGCCTCTTCCAATAGCACTCTTCCCCTTCTTCCCATTGTGACAACCAAAAATGTCTCCAGACATTGCCAAATACTAACTGGTGGGGAGGAAATCACCTGAGGTTGAGACCACTGGTCTATATTCGCTGATCCTGTCCTCAGAGTACCTGTGAGGCTTCTACCCTATAATCTCGGCTTTGCACAGGAAGAATAACATGCTCAGGTCACAGTGCAGGGCAGTGGCATCTCTAGGACTCCAACTCAAGGACTACCTCTAACTTCGGGCGAATTTTCACTGCATTTCATGGATTTGGCCCTCAGACATAACTTGAGGGTTCTGAAAGGTGTGGGCTATGTTGGATCCTACTTTTTCTTTTGCCCACAAGGACACTGGAAAAAGTATTTAATATTGCAGTGCTCTGACAGATGTTCATGAACAAATGACTCATTTTATGTGGGCCATTTTTATTTATTATTTATTTATTTATTTATTTATTTTTTAAAGATTATATTTATCTTTAGAGGGGAAGGGAAGGAGAGAGGGAGAGAAATATCAATGTATGGTTGCCTCTCATGCGTCCCCTGCTGGGAACTGTCCTACAACCCAGGCATGTGCCCTGACTGGGGATTGAACCATGATCATTTGGTTCACCAGCCCGCGCTCAGTCCACTGAGCTACACCAGCCAGGGCCTATGTGGGTCATTTTTAAATAAGAATCTTTAGAATAAAATTTAGCTTAGTGCAATAATTAAGATCACAGTGTTTGGAATCAATCACAGGTTTAAATCATATCTCTGCTATTTATTAGTTCTAGGATTCTGAGAAAGATTTTTTGACCTCTTTTAGCATTGATTTTCTCATATCTTTGGGACTAGTAATTCTTCCTGTAGATATTGTAAGGCATAAATGTCACCTACCATAATACATGACACAAGATTTTAAAAAAAATCAGTAAATGATAGCTATTAGTAATACAAATAATCATTTATACCTATAAGAAAATGGTCTAGATTTTCAGTTTATAATAGGAGGTCATTACATATATTTAAATGTCAGTCAAGTTAAAAATGTTTTATTTCGTCTACCTGGAACAACCTGAAAGCTGTTGTTGCATTCATATTAAATTAAAAATTATATAAGATAAAAAGATACAGAGGAGAAATGAGGAAAGTAGGGGGAAAATGTGAACATCAACAAACAAAAACATAGTCCATTTCATGGACTAAAATAATATACTGGATTATTTAGATTTTGACGAAGAATTACATTGAGTTCATTTGATGTTGGTAAAGAATTATTAGCCCTCTTGGTAGCTCACAGGACGGCCTTCTTTTGGCCTCAGGAGCAGCTGAATTGACTCATCGCTGATCTCCGCCCTCAGCCTTCTGCTGGTTTGGCACTTCTTGCTTCCTTCCCGAAGGCCTGACCTTTTGCTGCATTTCCTCTGACTCATTTTTGGGTTCTGCTCCTGGCTTTCAGCCTCTGCTCTGAGGATTCCTTTGTGAGGTTCCTGGGTCCTCCTCCAGGTTAGTTACTGACTTAATTTAATTTCCCCATTGGACCCCTTCCCTAGGTGAGGGCATTCCATGCCTGGCCACACATGACTGCGAGAGGCAGCATTTCTCACCTTCTTCTGCTGCCCCTTCCATAAGCCAACTTTGACAAATTCCTTGCACATGTAATTGTGCAAATCATTTGTCCAATGACAAATTGTCCAAATTGGACAAAATCAGTGACAAATTGATTTTGGTCAATTGTCCAAAATCATTTAGGTTTTAACTATGGGTTGATGGCAGTGAATTCCCCAACGGGAAAATGTTGTAATGGATATTCATTGCTTTTAGAGTCTCAAGGGCCTGTTTTTGTACTTGAAACACTTCTCATTTTTTTTATGTTTACTCATATTGGAAATGTTAATATTTATAGGAAACAGTTAAGGTACATACATAACTCTGTTTTTGGTTCCAGGACCTGCATGGCTATTGTGGAGGGACAGAGGGGATGCACAGCTCAGCTTCCTCTACAAAATTACATATAGTTGCATATTGGTTGGGAAGCTATATTCCAAACTTTGTCAGGAAAACACAGATATTAGCGCTGGGCTGAGGGGGTAGGTAAGGGAAGCATAAACCCTGAAGCGGTTATTATTCTCTAGCCTCTTTCTAAGAGGCCCAGTGCACCCTGGAGAGGCTGTGCCAGGAATAGAAAGACTTACGAACTAGGATAAGGATCCTGAGGTTTCTGTAGGGGGTTGGTGAAGAAAGAGATAAATCTATTTTAACACACAGTGGGATGTGTTAGAACTGGAAAGAGACTGGGAACAGGGAGAGAGTTAGGAGGCTCCTGAAGGAATCCAAGAATGAATGAGGTATTGAGGATTTGGAGTATTGGCCACCAAACGGAAAAGGAATGAATCACTTGTTTTCTATTCATACAGAAAAGACTTAAATGTACATATAGGCCAGATGTTAGAAATATATTTACCACCTTGGCAAATGAAGCTATATTTACTCCCTAACCAATTATGTCAGGCCATCATAATTGTCATTTAGATGTGAGGGGTGTGCTGAGAAAGAAGTCAATAAGAATAATAATAATATTCAAGTTACCATTTAATTCATGATTTTAAGTATTATTTAATTATTTAAACTATTTTGATTCATTTTAGTCGCTTATGAAAAAGGTGCAATTTTGGGTGAGGAGATGGTGCATTGAGTTTTGAACATCCCAAATTTGAGATATTTGCACAACATAAAATACCAGTTACCTGGAAAGTAGTTTGAAAGTGGTTTTGGAATGCTCAAGAAAGAGCCATGTCAGAGAGACTAGATTTTAGAAGTGAACAGTGTAGAGATCCATATGTTTTCAGTTGGAGGTGGGGGTCCCATGGAAATCATATGCAAAACTGTTTTTAAAATGTCATGTACCAGTGTGCTATTTTCCTGAGGAGAGAGTCTTCTGTTCTTCCAAGGAATCACTGCCACTGATAGCAAATTAAGACCTGAAGGCCAAATTGGCAAAAATTATAATTTTTAAAAAGTAGAGAATGAATTGTAGATACCTTCAGGGAATTCTTTTTTCCTTTGGTAGTAATGCAAGATTTGGAAAGGGAACTGATTTGGGAAATATATGATTAGAATAATAAATTTGCCTTGGGATAGAAGTTTGGAAAATAGTGTGTCCAACAAGCAGCGGGTGTTTTAGCCAAGCAAAACAGGTGAGAGATGTGGAGTATGGATTTGTTAGTCTTTAGCATTGCAATGATGTTAGAAGCTGCGAGTATATTTTGAGCTCTTCTAAGCAAAAGTTTAGGAAGATAGAACAATGCAGAAGGCCATGTTTTCAGCGTGGGCAATTCCCACAGTAGAAAGCCAGGTGAACAGAAGGACTGGGGCACTCTGGGCACGACAGAAAATTTGGTGGTGAATTGACTAAAGCACATTGCTTGCCAAAGCCTTGCTTGAGGCAGCTCCTGATTGACAGAAACAGCTCAGGAGACATATCATCACTCTCTTCCTCTAGTTTGCTAGATTGGTGCTAGTATTTAAATCTTTTTTTTTTCTCCCTTAATAACATTACATTTATTTAAAGCACTCTATTTTATCATATGTATGTGTATATGTGTGTGTATGAGATGTAGAAAACACAGGAAGAATGGAATTTATAAAGATGAAATAAATTGATAAAGGATGAGTTGTGACCAATGTATTATTTTATGCACCTTCTACAATGTTTTTAAAACAACTTTATCATAGTATTACTTACGAACTATAAACTACATTCACTTAAAGTCTTCATTTTTGTGATTTTTGATGAACGTATTCCCTTGTGTGACCACCACAACAATTAAGATATTCCTTTTAAAAAAACTGTTGTTTAATCACAGTTGTCCCAAGTTTTTCCCCGTTGCTCTCCCCTGCCCTGTCCACCTACCCACTCCCTCAGTCAGTCCCCACCCTGTTGTCCATTACCATGGGTCCTTTATACATATACCTTGACTAGACCCTTCCCCTTCTTTCCCCTCTGATCTCTTCCCCCTCCCCTCTGGTCACTGTCAATTTGTTCCTTGTTTCCATGTCTCTGGTTCTATTTTGCTTGTTTGTTTTGTTCATTACGTTCTGTGACAGGGTGCAGCCAAGGGGGGGACCCCATATAGGGACTTGTAATGAGGTCCAGAAGAGCTTGGAGATAATTGGTTCCACACCATAGGGCCACACCTGCTCGGAATGCTGGCAGCTGTGGCCAACTGTGGGAGGAGCCAGAAATGGGGCTACAGAGGAAGATTGGCACTGGGATTTAAACCCAGACGAGGCAGCCATTTGGCGTCTCCCTTTTAAGCATCTGTTTAGGACCACATGGCTTGGGTGTCTTGGTTGGGACCACAAGGCTTGGGTGAGAGTCGGGACCATGAGGCTTTGGAAGTGCTGCCTTTTGCCATGTGGAGGGTGCTGGGAGGACTGTGTGCATTTGTGGAGAACTTTAGTTTGTATTATTTCAAATAAATAATAAAGTCCTTTCCTTTTCACTGATCTCTATTATTAAGAAACATCTTTCCTCAGGCGGCAGGCAAAATGAACCCAGTAGGTGGGGAAGAAGCCCCAGAGAAAAAGGGGGGTCTACCATATCGTTCAGCCACCCCAGCTGCCTGTTCTGTAACAATTCCACTTATAGTTAAGACCATATGGTATTTGTCTTTCACCACCTGGCTTATTTCACTTAACATAATGTTCTCCAGTTCCATATATGCTGCTGCAAAGGGTAGGGGCTCCTTCTTTCTGCTGTGTAGTGTTCCATTGTGCAAATGCACCACAGCTTTTTGATCCCCTCATTTACTGATGGGCACTTAGGCTGTTTAAAAGTTCTCTCCAGCTGCTTTGCTCCTCCTTGGTCCTTTGCAACCACTGATCTCCTTTCTTTCACTGTAACCTAATTTTTAGTTTTAGAATTTTATATAAATTGGCCCACAAAATATATACTCTTTTTGCTTCTTTGTTCCCCCACTCAACTTAATACTTTTTCTTTTTATTGCATAGATATACCACAGGTTGTTTATCTCTTTTCCTATTGATTGGAATTTAGTTTCTTTCCTGCAATAGGCTATTGCAAATATGCCAGCTATAAATACTTACTTATGAAATAACTTGGTTGTTCTAGGTTATCAGAAAGTGCACTTCCTGGAATAAATGTATTGCACTTTCCAGAAAACATGTATTCATTCATTCTTCATTAAACATGTATTTTTGAGCTAATATATTTTGTGTTCTGGTATTCAAAATTAAATATCACATCTCTGCTTTTGTAGGAATTTAATTTAAGCAACTTCAACTTGAAAGACACTTATAAGGTAAGTTGGTATTTCTTTTAAAAAATATAATTTTTATTATATTTTTTCCCATTACCATTCAGTCTCCTTATACCTTTCTCCTCCCAACAATCACCACACTGTTGTCCATGTCCATAAGTCCTTTTTCCTTTTTGCTCAATCCCTCCACCCTCTGACTTTTCCCCTGCCCCCACTAGCTGTCATCTGCTCTCCATCTATGAGTCTGTCTACTTTGCTTGTTAGTTCAGTTTGTTCATTAGATTCCACATATGAATGAAATCAGATGGTATTTGTCTTTCTCTGACTGGATGATTTCACATAGCGTAATGTTCTCCAGGTCCATCCATGCTATAGCAAAGGGTAAAATTTTCTTTTTTTTTATGGCCTAGTAGAATTCCATTGTGTAAATGTCCCATAGTTGTTATTTCAAGTCACTGGAGAACACAGTGATTTTTCATCAAATAATTTGTCAGTTTGGGAGAAGGAATGGAACACTCTTGGCTCTGTAAATTTAATCTAAAAATGAGTACAACTAAAATTAAAAATCAAACTGAAATAAAAGCAATATGGTGTCTTGAATTGGATCCTGGAACAGTTTAGTAGAAAAATGGGTGGGGGGTATATTGGAATTCCATGAAGTCTTTGCAGATTTTCCATGGATCTAAATTTATGCTAAAAGAAAGCTTTTTTTTTTAAAAAAAAAAAGGTTCATTAAGATATAAAATGTAGTATTAAGAGTTTCTGCTAAATTAAATAAACTAAAAAATAAAGTGAGAAAAACATTTGATGTGTATATGAAAAAGATACTTAATAATTAAAATGTCCTCTTAAATCAATAATAAATATACTATTCTCTTGAAAGAAAAATGGGCCAGGAACATAAACACAATCAATAAAATAATTCATATATATGGCTTAGGTAAAGGATAGACCCTATTTCCCTGCCTCATGTTTCCACATAGAGTAATCTTGGCCAATTTCCCCATTTCTCACTCTGTCATGAGTGGGAAAAACTTATTTTAAGAATTTGGGAGAAAAAAATCACACGTGCATGGCCCAGTTTTTCTCTATTTTCTGTTTCCTTTGGATACAACTCTGCTGCTTAGGTTTCAGTTTTAGAAGAATCTTGGGATGTCCAATTGTTATCTAGAGTTAGGTATTCTTTCTGATCAGCCTAAACATTAAGTTAATGTTATTCCTGCTTAATTTTTAGTGATTATTAATGTACTGTATGTAACTGTGTGTGTATGAGAGAGAGATGGAGATAGATTGAGGGGTTGGGGGTTTACATATAGAGTGTGTATGTAGGGGTTGGATAGTGTGATCAATTGTACTAAACCCTGACAGCTGATAGACATTTGAAAATATGTTCATTCTCCACAGCAATCAAAGCAATGAAACTTAAATCAAGAGGGTACCATGTTTTCGCTACCAAATGGACAATTCAGAAAAGGTTTCAGAAGGAAGGATAGATAATACTGAACCATTTGTAGTGAAAGGATCTTTTAAAGTGTGGGTGAAGATATAAATTGATACAATATTTTTCCAAAGGCAAATTACCAATTTGCATCAATAACCATAACAGGTTCATACTCAATTTCATTTCTTGGATAAAACCTAAGGTAGTTACCAAAGATATTTCACAAAGATTCATAAACAAGTATGTTAATATTAACCTTATTTATATTGGGCAAAAATGGGAAACAACCTAATTATCCAATTAGAGAATATTATACTACTTGTGAGTAAAGACATAAAGACCATTTTTGGAAGAATATTGAGTGAATTGGGGTAAAAATAAGATACACTATCATGTGTATGATTTAATTCTAGTTTTGTAAGCAGCCTCTTTCCAAAGAAGTTTTGTAAAAGTAATTTTTATAAAATTATAATTTGAAAAATAATTTTGCAACAAAACAAAAACCATTTACAAACATATTCATAAAACAGAATATTAAGTAAACTTCTTGTTGTCTGGACTTAGTGGCCGAGGCCCAAAGCTGAGAACAAAGTGTACTCTGCACCCTGCAGAGGTGGCTGTTGTTTGGAGTACAGTGTTTGGGAAGAGAGGCCCAATGAAAGGGACCTTATGGAGATGCCTGTGACACGGAAGGCATCTACAGCCAGGGTGCCATTATTAATCAGAGAAACAATAACCAGGAAAAGAACCAGGGGGAGGATGCCCAATGAAATTAGGAGAGATTTGCCCTTTTTATCCTACCCTTCTTGGATGGGTTACTCTTCAAGAGGATGAAGGTGGAATGCCAGGTTGCCTCATTTTACATTCGCAGCTTTTAAGAGTCAACCCAAGTCTGGCTTCCCTGCTGGCAGGGGAATAGAGGAGCACAGAATTCACTTTAAGATTTAAATTTTAAAATGAAAGGCCTGGGTCTTAAATATCAAAGTGAGACTGCTTTAATAATTGAAAGCGTGTGTCTGTGTTAGTGTGTGTGTGTGATTTATTGAGGATTCTTAAGTCATTGGAGTGGACACATGAATTGGTTTTATTTTTTCCAGCTATGATATGTCAAACTCTAGCCCCCTCTCTATCACTGCAGCTCCTACTGACATGTTGGCCAGATTCGAGACATAGATTTCCTTTTTTAAAAAATGTATATATGAATCAGCAAAAAGGGCTAGAAAATATCCAATAAAAATTAATGATAATTATCTTTTGGTAGTTGGGTTATTTAGATTATTTATTTTATTCTAAATATTTAGTTTTCCCTGGGTTTTCAACAAAAATGTATAATTTGTTATTCACTATAATGTATATTATAAATATATCTTTTGCAAAATTGTAATTGAAGTTGATGTTTATTGTGCTGTTTGACTTACATTTTATAAGGATCCACACACTATTGTCGTTCTTACAAGACTAACACTGCAGGAAATATTTTGTCCAGATAAATCTGTAAGATTTCTTTTGTCAGATAAAAATATCAGGGCTCTTCTGCTTTATTTACCAGAAAACAAAGCTCCATTCATTGCTCAGCTGTCACTGCCATTGATTTTTCTCACATCGTACCTCATTTAGAATGCCTCAGCTGCCTTCCAGCTATCCTCTGCCCTAGGCTCTTCCACCTTCAACACTGCCTTCTGAGGGTGTTTCTGGAATGCAATGTGGCTGTGGTTACTTCCCCATTTAAAATTCTTCAGTAGATTTCTGCACGATAAAACCAAACTCTTGGCCTGGTACACCATACCCCCCCACCCCCTCCCCCCAGTAGGACTCTGTGTAAATGCCTTCTCTGGTGTCTTGTTTCTTTCCAATTTGCATCCTATTCTTGAGCTTTATTAAGTTATTTGTAATTCTCCTACAGTGCTGTGGTCTCTTTTTGTGCTTTAACTTAGTTTCTTATGCCTGTTTCTCTTCCTTCCTTCAATCATGATACTGTCCCTTTCTTTGGAGAAAAGTTATTTTTCCTTGAATGACCTCAGGGTTTGTTTTTTTTTTTTTTTTGCTAGCAGAGTAATCTGTTCCCTTCTTTTGTTCCCAGCACCATATGCACAGAACTGTAATTTTTTGGTTATTTTTGTGTCTTCCCTATAAATATTGGGAAATACTCAAAGGCCAGGACCATATTTCCTTCAACTATTTATGAGCTTGTTATAAAATACATGTTTCATACACATATGTATAAAAGCTAAGAACTTTACATACATTGTTTTTTTGAGGTGGATGTTATTATGTAGATAAAGCAATTGTGTTGTATTTATTGTGTTGCTATTTACTTAACATCCTCCCCTACTACTACTGGCCTGTGAGCTCAGTAAAGCAAGGGACAGTCATAGGTAAGATAGGCTAGGATATGCTGCAATAATAAAAACACTCCAAAATTTTAGTGGCTTCCAAAACTAAATGCAACACAGTTTGTTTCTTACTCACACTGCATGTTCAGTGTGAGTTCGATGCCTTCATGCTACACCCAGATTTCACTCTGGGATCAGTCTGACAGTACAGTCTTTACCTGGAAGACTGACAGTTGTCATAGCAGAAGGAAAAGTGACATAGAACCACGTGATGGCTTTTGTACTTCTGTCAATGTTTCATTGGCTGAGGGAAATCACATGACTACTCCTAAGCACAAAAGGATGAGTACATGTAATCCTCCTGTAGAGATGGCAGCACAGAGAGGAAAAGTGAAATAGTTGGCAAACCTTAAAATCATCTGCCACAGGGAAACTAATTGTTTTGTTTACCACTGTCTATTCAACCCCCATTACTATGCCTCATACGTTGTGGGTCTCTGTATTTGGTGACTGAATGATCGAACGTCACAAAACTAGATGTGCCAGAGCTGTGATTTGGCTGGTCTAACTTCAGAGCTGATTCTGAATGATGTTGCTATTTGTATTACTTAGCCTCAGGTGCTTACTATTACGCCTTTCTCTAATACCTCTTTGCTCATTCCCCCTTGTATTTGCTTTGTTTTTAATTATTCTATACATAGGAGGGAAATAGTTGCTGTGACAATTAAAGAAGTTAGAGAAAGAATGACCTCAGAGGGGTCATTGAGGTAGAATGAAACCAGGAATGCACAGTTTCAGAGAAATCAGGTTAAGAAAAAAATTCAGAAGGAAAAGAATAAGGGCAATATCATACACAGCAGGAGACTGATAAGAGAAAAAAACTGTAAGATTTGGTTAGAAAATGTCTTTGCTCTCAGGTACTCCATTAGAGTAAAGAGGGCAAATAAGTGATTATTTTCAGATTTGATGAGACTTTAAAAGGTAGAAGTGATAGCAACAATATTTACCTTTTAGAGACAGAAGTTGGGGGTGGAAGTGCAGTCAAGGTCATGTATCTGAGGTATAGAGAGTTTTTCTTTGCAGAATATTCAAGTTGGCTAGTTCCCCATTTTCTCCGACACACAGAAGGAAATATCTTTAAAAATGAAGAATGGATTCTACCTCTGAATAATCACATTAATCTCCTTGAATGGGTGGCACAAATCTCAATAATTCATTACAGGAAAAAAAGTGGAGCTTCAGGTGTTGTAAGTTAGTATTTACACTTTGAAATTTGAGTAATTTTATGTTTAAGTAAAATATGAAATCATAGTGATTCATTAAATCATTGCTTTCTCACAGAGAGGATTTGATTGTGTGCGGTCAGAAATGTGTGTTAGTGCAAGGGAGTCAATGGGGCTATGAGAATTACCTTAATAGGAGGGATAGAGGCAGAGTAAAAAGCATAGGTTTTAAGATAGAACTACATTGTTTTTGAAATATTTTTTAACTCCTTTGATTTAGGTTTTTATTTAGCCTCTACTCCATAAGAGCAGTGAAACCATGGGAAATATAATTAATCCCTTTGATTTTGACTTTCTTCATCTGCAGAATGATGATAATATTTACCTTGATGTCTTAGTATAATAAATAATGTAATGCATGTGGAACATTGACAATTGGTGGTCACTTCAATGATGTACTAATTGAAATAATTACAGTGATAATTACTCCCTCATCCACTTTTAGTGCTGAGGAAAAGGGCAGAGTAAGTGAAGTCAGAAAGAGAGAATTTGGTCAGCACTAATTTACTTTTAGTCTCTTGCTTGTATCCTTGTAAAATAAGTCAGAGTTAATGGTGATGCATGGAGGTCCCCAGCAGGGGGAAGTTCTTTCCCTAGAGTCTCAGAATCCATTCAGCTACTTGGAATCATAATAAAGAATTTCAGGTGCCGGGACCATAATTTGCAAGCCCTGCAGCTGTGGGAATCCACTGGCGAGTGATGAGTGTAGAGCAGGGGCCAGGGCACTTGTTCTGTAATGATAACTCCACCTCGGCTGCAGCCCGGTCAGGCACATGAACCGCAGCTCACGCTGCCCTGGGAACCATAAAGTGGTGTGCAATTTATACACGGCAGCCTTTTTATTCTTGCTTAAGGGGGTAGGAGACTAATCGCCATAGCAACAGTTATCGCTTCCAATGCAGATAAGCCCAGGGATACCCCTTGATAGAAAGACTGAAGGTTTGGGAAGTTCTAATCCTATTATGATATATTTTTTAAAAAGCTCTTTAATTTGAAAGCAATTTACTAAGTTCTTCTGCCTCATTTTCCTGGAAAGTAGCATAGGTTCTATATAATAGTTCTTAGGGCTGGAAGCTACCTCACAAAGAAATCTACGGTCCCCAGTGTGGGTCTTTAGACAGAGAAAAGTTCTTCATTTAATGAAAATTTACTGAACGATTAACTGCTTTATTCAGTTACCTTCAAGAAGTGGTCTTGGTTGTACTTGTACCTTAAACTTACCTTTTCTGTAGGAGTTCTCCTTAATCCAGGTCTCCTTGAAGAGTTCCCTATTTTGGTTATAGAAGTACCTGTTTCTCTTACTAGAAATACAAGCTCGAAATTGAGTGTCATTTTATCCTCCTGCCTTACAACCTAAAATTGTTGACCTCCTGCCAATTCTGCCTTCCTAGAACAGGGGTTCTCATTCCTGGCACGCAGGAGAGTCACCCACGGAGCCTCAGAGATCGCCTCTCCTGAAGCCCGTCTCTGGGTACGCTGGGGTGAAAGTGGCCATGTTTGTGTCGTGAAAGTTGTTTGTACTGCGAAAGTTGATATCTACAATATCATTGTAGGTATTGAAAACTAAGTATAATACAAAATATAAAATTAAAGTTTAAATATAACAAATGACTTCATTTAACTACCACCCAGTTCAAAAAAAGGACATGACCAACAGAGAGAAAGTCTCTTGTATTACATGGCCCCCCACCTTTTCCGCAGTTTCACTTTCTGGGGTCTCAGTTACCTGTTGTCAATTGTACTCTGCAAATATTAAATGGGAAATTCCAGAAATAAATGATGCATAAATTTAAACTGTTGCTGTTCTGAGTAGTGTGATGAAATCTTGAGCCGTTCTGCTCTCTTCCATCTGGGATGGGAATCATCCCTTTGTCCAAGGTTTCTACCCTGTACGCGTGACCTTGCCCATGAGACGCTTAGCTGCTACCTAGGTTATCAGAGAGACTGTTACGGTATCACGTGTGTGTGTGTGTGTTCAAGTATCCCTTATTTTACTCTGTAATGGCCCCAAAGCACAAAAGTACTGATGCTGGCGTTTCTATGAGGCCAAAGGGAAACCATAAAGTGCTTCCTTTAAGTGAAAAGGTGAAAGTTCTTGATTTAATAAGAAAAGGGGAAATATTTTATGTTGGGATTGCTAAGATTTATGGTGAGAATCAACCTTCTATCAGTGAAATTGTGAAGAAGAAAAAAGAAATTCATGCTAATTTTCTGAGAGAGAGAGGGGCCACCTTCACATAACTTTCACTGCAGGATATTGCTGTGATTGTTCTTTTCTCTAGGTCTTCGCTTTTTATCTAATTTTATTTTTATAATTGTTCTATTTTATTATTGGTAATCTCTTACTGGGCCTAATTCATAGTTAAGCTATATTATAGGAATGTATTTGCAGCAAAAAAGTAGTGCGGTTTAGTGCCGTGCATGGCTTTAGGCATCCGCCGGGGGTCCTGGAACCAATCCGCGGGCATAAGAGGGGCTGCTGTGCTGCTGGTCCATCATTTCCCCCCTCCCTCCAAGGGTAATGTCCATTCTGAATATTATACTTGCCTTTCTTTTAGATTTCATTATAGTTTTATTATAATATACATCTATATCTCTATATAGCTGTGTCTATATATATCTTCCACATGCTTGGTGTCAATATAAAAGAAGGCCATGTTCATGTTATTTAAGCAAACATTTAAAATTATACAATAAACTGTACCCTTAACACCAAAGATACTTAAAAACAATTGTTAGTGATGAGAAATAATAAATATTTTAAAGTCAGCTTGCTTAAATAAAGCAGTTTAAATTTATTAGGAATTAAATCTGGTGATTAAACTTTTTACATAAACTAGGAATTACTGCTTATAAAAATACAGGGCTATGTATGCAAAAAAAATTAAGGATTTATTATAGAAATATAAAGAATATGACAGAATTTCTTGTATGAGTTATAAATTTTCCCTAAAGTCATTTTACATGAATGTTCCAAAAATATTTTTAGAGATGACATCATTGAAATATATATATATACTCTGCAACAAAGTTATTCCACATATATCCAGTTCATGCACCAATACATTTTCTTGTTTAAAACCATTCTTGGTGTTTTACAATCTCATCTGACAGCAAACCTTTCTTGGTACATTTTGTGTTATTGACCCTGAATATGAACTAAACTGGTGGGCAGGCAAAAAATTCTCTATCTCTCATAGTGATTATAGAAGAATGTTAATTATTTTCTTTAATGAAATTCCCCAATATCATTTAGATTAGTGGCATACCTGATTGGCTGGTGACCCCAAAACATTTCTTACCCTTTTCTTCTTTTATCCCTCCTTTCTTTACACTAGAAATTGAAAAGCCAGATGCTTGTGTCTGGCCCTGTTGTGGCTAAAAAGACTTAAGGTAAAGATCATTGAATACCTTCTGAGAAGACAATTTGCTTCTCAATGAGAGGGATAGGCATATGAAGAGAAGTCAATGGCATCGTTTCTTCCTTTTACTTCTTTCTTCGGATATTGGTGGAATGATATCTTTCTAGGACTGTGGTCATTCGTCATCCTGTGATGACAAGGGCAGAGGGCCAGCACACTGAGGTGATGGAGCGCAAGGACAGAAAGAGGCTGGTTTGTGATGATGCTCTTGAACGGTGGAATGAGCCCTGGATTGCCTCCCCCAGGTATAGATATGAGGAAACCATTAACATCTTATTTTTACTCTTCACTGGATCTTTTGTTATTGGAAGTGAAATATGTCCTAATTGATAGGGTTACAGATTGAGTTGTTCATGTGTAATTTTTCTCTATAATATTCTTGAAAACATCTATCTATCTGTCTATCTATAATTTCAACAAACTCTTGGTGAGGTTTCTGTTATCTGTCCTGAAGGGAGCTTCCAGAGACTCTCCTTTTGTTTTCTTTTCCTGAGATTTTGTAAGAATTTCTTATTCATTCTCTTTATATACTGCATCGTTCTGGTATTGATTATAAATACTCTTACAGTGATGATATTATCATCTTTATGAAAATCTGACTTATATTAAAATTTCATCATATTCTACATCTGGATTACCATAAAATATTCTGTACTCATCTCCATAGAGGAATGCCTGATTTACAGAGGATTTGCTAATTTGCTACTTGGGGGAGTTTTACAAATTCTTCATACAAAGGAAAATTTTCTTTTTCAAAGTTCATATTTCCTAGAAATTCATGAGACTTCTTACTTGGGAAAAATTTTCTCCAAGGATCTAGGTATATCTATAAGTTCTTGTGATGCTTCCTTGCAAAATAACCTTAGCAGTATATATATATTTTTGGTCTGTGTTTCCTAACATCCTGATGGAATTTCATGGAATCATTGAATTTGAATCAATATGGGGCTTTTCATCCTAGAACAGGAATAGGTTGACTTTTTCTCTAAAGATCTAGATAGCAAATAATTTAGGCTTTGCAGGCCATATATGGTCACTGTTACATAGTTTTGTTTCTTTTTGTTTCTATGACCTTTTCAAAATGTACAGCCATTTCTAGCTCATGGGTCACAAAAACAAGGTATAGGTTGGATTCTGTCCATGGGCTTTAGTTTACTCATCCTGTTCTACAGGGTTATTCTGGAATGTTAAGAAGCTTCCACCACCATGAAAGTGGAGGTAGAACAGCTGAGGGTACATAAAAAGTCAGGAGGGAGAGAGGAAGAGATAAGAGAATGAAAAGAAAATATTCTAACATTCAGTATTTATTTGTATGTATTGTAGTAGGTGTGAGGGCACCTTTCGTTTTTAGCTGAAAATGCAGAGACCTGGAAAGAGCATCACTCTCACCTTTCCAACAGGGATTAAGCTTGAGTAGCTGTATGTTCATGCTTTCTGCTTTCTTTTTTATTCAAACATACTTTCCTGGCTTTGCACACTAGTTATTTTGCTTAGACTTGGAAGTCCCCAGGTAGACTCAGGTACATATCTTTTGGAGTGGGCTATTTCCACTAAGAACTAATTTTGCCATTTGTGGTTTCTTTCTGAAGGTTTTATCCTCACATGGCAAGATTAATTTAAGATCCACTTATTATAGTCATCAATAACCTCTTTAAATGTTTTAAAAGTCAGATTCAGAAGTGGTGGACAGGAATGCCTTCTTCTTCAATTAGTAGTTTTCAGTAGGGAATAAAGAATGGACATAGCAATAAATATCAGAATTTTGTGAGGTGCTTTTAAAGATCCAGTTGCGTATATTCCTGGTTAAAGTTATTAGGTGGGTATAAATAGTAAAGCAAAATGAGTAGAAGATTGTAGGAGACATTAAGTGCTACTCAATGATATTTTCACTTCTCAGCACAGGAAGTATGCCTTTCTCTACTTCTTCCTTGTAGTTCATGTAACTGAATTTCTATGATGAATGAAGGTAAGCAAAATTGAGCAATGCCACCTGGACTAGGAGTACATTTGCATAAGTGAGAAATAAGCTCGTGTCATATTAAATCACTTCGATGTTGGTGACCATCTGTTGTTGCATAATCTAGTCTGTCCTTATTGATAGAAGGATGGATATACATCTTTGTATAAATTTATAAATCGGTGGAAGTATGTAATATAGAAGCAATGTATAAGTAATAAGTATATATAATTGTAGCAGTGGGTTTCATTCCAGTTTTAACTGTAAAAATATTTTCTCAAATACAAACTTACAAAGATTCTCAATATATAAAGACATAAATCGTGCAACTACTTTGTTAGAAGCAGAAGCCGAATTGGCTGTCTCTAGCCAGCCTTCCAGCCCTGCCCTCACCAGACTTTGAGGCCTCTGACATTCTTGGGGCCCAATTTTAGAATTTCTAAATCTTAACAAAACTCAATTTAAAAACCACAGCTTCGAGAAGATATATTTTTAGCTTAATAACATGAAGTACTTTTTCTTGTCAGAAATATCCACAGATGGAATAGTATACTTAGTGAGCTGCTATCACAAGCGGTGCTAACACGCTGATTGGCTGTACCAGGCAGGTGCGCGGTGGAAGGCATTGTCACTGGATGGCCATTTCTAGCCCTCAGAGTTTTTGATTCTTAGGCCTCTTCCAATGGATAACCTTCCAATGGTATTCTTCTTTATCTCTTTCCCCCATTTTTCTTCATTTAATTTATCACTTCTTTACTTTATATTAACAAAATGTATTATATCTATCTATCTATCTATCTATCTCCAGTAGTGTGCTAGAGCAAGATTGTTCTAGGCCAAGAGAACCAAACTATAAATTTTCAGGAGTTTTTGGAGCAAGTTGTTAAATATGGACATTACTGAAATTAAATTACGTAAACTTACAATGGAATACATTAAAAAAACAAGGTCATAATACTCAAAAATCATCACTTCCTAACTACTGTGCTACATTTTACTATTACTTCTGTTCTGGAGGTTTTTTATGCCTCTCACATCTGTACGGTAGACACGTACCACAGTGTGCTGCTGAACATCTCTCCCACTCTGCTGCCAGTGACGGTAGCTTGAAATCAGCTTTAACAGGAGTATTTATACCACAGAAATCATCAAATGCTACAAATAAGAGCCTTTTCTCTGGAGAACTGCTTGTTAAACATTCACCAGCACACCACTGCATCCATCTATATCTCTCTCTGCCTCTAGAATGTAAGCTCCCAAAGGATATAGACTTTGTTAGGCTCACTGTTGTTGGTGCTCAATAAATATTTATTCACTGATTGAATTGGGTAATGACAGATTAATACCAGGGATAACAGGAATTTTAAAGAAGCCAGAATAAGAAATGAGGAGGCATGAGTGGGAAGGCTTGGAGAAGGCTGAATTTGCTTTCTGTTCTTTTAGCCGTACTGGCCTCGGCTGTTTTTTACAAGTGGTACATAGGAAATGGCATCTAACACATTCTGTTTGCAAACAGGGAATCATCTTCCTAAGTTATCCAGGGAGAGAGCTTCCCAGAGAAATCCCTGAGTCATTCACAAGTTCCTGAAGGAAATTCTACATCTTTTCTTCCCCTGTGGTGTTTAAGGCAAAGAGTACTGATTTTTAAGGCAAGAGTGTTGATTTTTGCAAAGAGATAAGATCTTAACTCAGAAAAACCTTAATCCCCAAAACTGGATCTCAAAAAGATGTTCTCAAAAAGAGGCCATTTGGACTGCTGTGGACCAGGGTTCTTGAGCCAGCAATCTGTAGTCAGGATCTGGGCTGCAGATGGTCTGCATGGGAGTTAAAAATATTGAATTAGTTTCCAACAATGAAATATCAAGGGATGTCTATTAAAAATCTAAATTTCTGACTTCTCTTGAAAATTCATTTATTCAGTAACACCAGACCTATCTCACCAGAAGACAAAAAATCCACTTGACCAAAACATCACCACCTCTTCAGATGGTTGTACACTCTCAGGTCAACACCCCCAACCCCCTCACCATGTCCCAATGGCCTGATGTACTGTACTTGGCCAGCCTTATTCTGTTAGGTTATTTGCTCCTCCTTGTATTCCTTTCACATTGCTGACTCATCATTTTCCCCATGTGATGTTGATAACATTTAACAGGTAGCTAATGGGCAACATTCTGTTGTTGATTAGTCAGTATGCTTTCTACTAGTCAGTTACCCACTCTGGGCTGCATTTTCCATCAGTGTAAGTAATGCGGTAAGACCAGTGGATCACTAAGGCTTCCTGTTGCCCTAGCATTCTGTGCTTATCCTGAATAACCTACACACTTACACTATTTCTTTTCCAGCTCTTTTGTAATTCTATCTTTATTGCTCTATCTGTGTCTCTCCATCTCCTTCTCTACCTCTATCGTTATCCAAAAGATTATGTTCTCTTGCCGTGTATTTTAGACCATGATGCCTAAAGGCTTATCTGCAGTAGACAGAATGAGTGTGGGTCTAATGGAAGTGAAGGAGTGTGCTTGGCCATCCGCTCCGTTCTCTCTCCATTAAGGGAGGCTGCTGGCTTTGTTTAGAGTCTTCATGGGGCTTGAAACAATGCAAAATGCTGATTTCAAAAGAGGGAAAGAAATAACTCAAGGGAAAGCACTTCCTTCTGTATTTCCACCATATTTTCTGAGTATAATTTGTTCATAGTATTAAAGAGGTCAATTGCTGAATATGTACATTGTATAGTTTTCTAAGTTGAATAAACCAGCCACCACCAATTCTTTGTCATTAAGCTATCATGTTGATAGATATTCTATATTAATATATAACAAAAATTTTTGCATTTTTCTTTGTAGACTACATAAAACACCCACTGATGTAAAGGACAAGATGCTTATCACACCTAAATTGACAGCTTCTGAAAGAGTATTTCTCAAACCTAGTTCACAGGGACAAAGATGCTGTATCTGATAGTCTAGCTGCTGCAGGAGCTTGAGCAAAAAAAATTATAAAAGACAACGTGTAGTTAGAGTTTTTAAATCTGATGTAAAAAATGATAAATAGTTAAATTTAAGAAGAATGAATTTTGGGGGACATTAAAATATTATTTTGATTTTTTAAATGAATGGTTGTAATTTATTGTGAGCTCTTGAAAGTTTAGTTGGTTTGTTTTTAGCGTATTTCAATATAATGTTAAATATTAACAATACTAAAAAACTAAACAAAGCCACACATTGATGATACAGTCTGGAAAAATTGAGATAACAGTAAAAAAGTTTCCAGAAAATATGAGTTATTTAAGAGCATGTGCCACCTCTTGTATTGTGTTAAACAGATACCTTAGAAACACTCATGAGTTACCAGCCCAGTGCTGGGTACTGGATGAATTAGACAAACTTACCATGTCCAAGGACAGATGAAGTGGCTGGCTTTGTTCCTTGTATATGTAGTATTCATCTCTGTACTTTTAAGTTCTTAGCACAGAGACCAACACATAAAAAGCAGTCATTATCTGCTCATTGTCTTGAATTAAATATTTGTTGCAAGAGCACAATTTTGGGATCACTAAATTGAGTTATGTTTGGGCTTCCCAGAAAATTTGTAAGTGGAAGAACACACAGTTGTAGGATCTCTTGAACTTGCTAGGGTGCAAATTATTTAACAGTATTCAAATAATAGCATTGCATTTAGAGTTTATAGTGTTAAGCATTTCTATTTATTTTAACATTTAGTGCAGTGCAAAGAGCAGTAGTATGAGGTAAGTTACTTGTGTAAACTTGGGTAAGTAGTCTACCATCTTTGAACCTGGTATTTTTTCTCTTTAACATGAAGGCCAAAAAAGAGACTTTTATTTATTTTTTATTTTTTAAAAATATTTTATTGATTATGCTATTACAGTTGTCCCATTTCCCCCCTTATTCCCCTCCACCCTGCATACCCCCTCCCACTCACATTTCCCCCTTTAGTTCATGTCCATGTGTCATAAGTTCTTTAGCTTCTACATTTTCCACACTATTCTTGCCCTCCCCCTGTCTATTTTCTACCTACCATCTATGCTACTTATTCTCTGTACCTTTTCCCCCTTTCTCTTCCTCCCATTCCTCTGTTGCTGACCCTCCATGTGATCTCCATTTCTGTGGTTCTGTTCCTGTTCTAGTCATTTGCTTAGTTTGTTTTTGTTTTAGGTGTGGTTAATAACTGTGAGTTTGCTGTCTTTTTACTGTTCATATTTTTATTCTTCTTTTTCTTAGCTAAGTCCCTTTAACATTTCATATAATAAGGGCTTGGTGATGATGAACTCCTTGAACTTGACCTTATCTGAGAAGCACTTTATCTGCCCTTCCATTCTAAATGAAAGGTTTGCTGGATAGAGCAATCTTGGATGTAGGTCCTTGCCTTTCATGACTTGGAATACTTCTTTCCAGCCCCTTCTTGCTTGGAAGGTCTCTTTTGAGAAATCAGCTTACAGTCTGATGGGAACTTCTTTGTAGGTGACTGTCCCCTTATCCCTTGCTGCTTCTAGAATTCTCTCCTTCATTTTAATCTTGGCTAATGTAATGATGATGTGTCTTGGTGTGTTCCTCCTTGGGTCCAACTTCTTTGGGACTCTCTGAGCTTCCTGGACTTCCTGGAAGTCTATTTCCTTTGCCAGATTGGGGAAGTTCTCTTTTATCATTTGTTCAAATAAGTTTTCCACTTGTTGCTCTTCTTCTTCCCCTTCTGGTACCCCTATAATTCGGATGTTGGAACATTTAAAGATGTCTGGAGGTTCCTAAGCCTCTCTTCATTTTTTTGAATTCTTGTTTCTTCATTCTTTTCTGTTTGTTTCCTTCTTCCTTCTGGTCCACTCTATTGATTTGAGTCCCAGTTTTCTTCCCATCACTATTGGGAAGAAATAGTGCATTTTCCTTCATTTCACTTAGTGTAACCTTCATTTGTTGATCTAATTTGTGACCAACATCAACCAGTTCTGTGAGCTTCCTAATCACCAGGGCTTTGAACTGTGCATCTGATAGGTTGGCTATCTCTTGGTCACTTAGATGTATTGGCTCTGGGGCTTTGATCTGTTCTTCCATTTGAGCCATTTTTTTTCCAGGTCTCATTGTGCCTGTCATGTAGTGAGGGGCAGAGCCTTGGTGTTCACCAGGGCGGGACAACCCAGTTGCTGGGTTGTGACACTGTATGCGGGGGCGGGGTCAGAGAGGGAACAATGGTGCTTCCTCTGCTCGTGCTCATGTGCGTGCCCTCTCTGTCTGTCTGTCTTGCTCTCTCTCGGATTTCAGTCCCCCTGCTTCCTACAAGCAAACTGGGCCCTTCTGGTGCTGGTTCCCAGGTGGGTGGGCTTGGGTACATTCTAGGACCCTGTGGGTCTCTCCAATGAACTCTCCTGTGAGGCTGGGAGTCTCTCCCAGCACCTCAGCCCCCACAAGTATTTTCAATTGGTGCTTTTAGGTTTTATTTCCCGGCGCTGGGGCCCTGGGTTGCTCTGTCTGTCTTGCTTCCTGTTGTCGCCTTTTTCGCCTGGTTTATCTGCACAGGAATGTGTGTCCGTGGTCAGCCAGCCACCATGTACACCTTACTGGGTCTGCCTGCTGCCACCCCGCACCCGGGGTCTGCCAGCCACCACCTGTGCACCCCGGACCACCAACCACTGCTGTTTCTTGCTGGGACCCCTCTCCTCTGGCCGCCGACTCCGCCCCTCTTACTGGTCTGGATGAATGGTTGTCAGACTTCCTTACAGTTCAGTTTTTTCTGTCAGATCTGCTTGATTTTTGTTTCTAAATTTTTGTTGTCCTTAATTTTGGTTGTGCGTGGAGGCACAGTGTGTCTGCCTATGCCTCCATCTTGGCTGGAAGTCCCCCAAAAGGGGCTTTTAAACATCAAGTCAGGAGATCATTTATGTATGGATGGATGTTGAGAACATATATTTTTCTTTGGA
The DNA here is from genome assembly GCA_004027475.1 of Anoura caudifer. Taxonomy (NCBI): domain Eukaryota; kingdom Metazoa; phylum Chordata; class Mammalia; order Chiroptera; family Phyllostomidae; genus Anoura; species Anoura caudifer. Next base: position 10,291 of record PVKU01008675.1, on the reverse strand, counting down.
GAGGATCCAAACTCCAATAGATTCTCAAAAATCTGTATTCTCTCTACCCCCTGAGTTTAATTTCTGGTCTAAATTATCTTTAGTGTTCATTTAAATTTAAAAAATAGCTTTTAGTGTAATATGCAAAAATTTTATTCAGTATATTAAAATCAGGAAATAAATGCTTCAGTTTGTTATTATACTAGAGGAATACCATTTTGGGTTGTTTTCTGTTTCCCATGCTAATTGGATAATTAACCCACCAAGCAGCTAATGAACATCTGTTGATAACCATTATATATTGTGAACTATTGTAACAGAGGGGAATAGTGAAAAAACTTATTATTTAATTAGGAAGACTAAATCAACCTAATCTTTAGTTCTATTGTAGTCATGGAGATGAATCTTACACCATGGAAAATTAGAGGGAATCTATATTTAAGACTAAGACTATAACTGAGATAGATTATTAATTGTAGCTGATGTATTAAGGAAACATTGCCAGGGTGTGTTCATTCATGGAAGGCACATTAATGAAGCACTGACTATATGCCAGGCACAAAATAATACTAATAAATAATATATTACCTTTCAACATTAAGAACTGTTGCAGTGTAGGAAACAGACAGACTCAAATAATTATAGTGTTGTGATTCAGTACTTTAATTCAGATATCGTAAAGGTGCATGGAAAAACAGAAGAGTCACTCTAACCCATAAGGTGGCTCTCAGTGGTCTCAAATCCAACTGAGTAGTACCAGAAATAGTCAACTAAAACACAGGACAAAAGGTATTGCTTCAAAATTTCCTATGAAGTGCCATGCAGCTTCTGAGGAAGAAGACTTCTCTGTCATCTATGGGGAAGGAGCTATGCGAGAACAATCGATAAAAGTCTTTGTCAAGGGTGTGGAACCTTGACTGTGGTGGGATTAACAATAATGGAGCAGAGAGAGGGCAGCAGGAGCAAAGACATTGGCTGAAGTTCTGTGGGTGACAGCACTTTGTCCAGTTTACCTGGAGTGCAGTGTGTCTATAAAACAGCAATAGGAACAAGTGTTGGGAAAGTAAACCGGAGTTAAGGAGGGAGTCCGAACTTTGTCTTTGAGGTGGTGAGGAAATATTATGGATTTATGAACAGGGGGCAAATAAATGCTTTATGCTTTCTGAAGCTTAACCTGGAATGCATTGAAATGGTAAGAGGGCCAGAGGAAGATACTTGCTCTAGCCGTGGACTGGTGAGAAGTAACGAGAGGCTAGGAAGAGGTCAGTGCAGGGGGAACAGAGGGGAGGGAACATGTTTCTGCAGCGTTGCAGAGGCGGAGGCAGCTGAGTTTGACAGCTGGTGGGTGTGGGGCTGAGTGAAGGAACAGGCAAACATGAGTCCAGGAGTTTGCCCCTGCGCCCCTGGGAGGAGGCTGTTGCTGTTGACAGAAATAAGTCAGGAGAATGAATTGCTTGAGGAAGGAAAGAAGGTAATGGATTTAATTCTCATTGATGTCAGTATATGGGACCAGTCATGGGAAGCTTGGGAACATGGAATATGGGCTAGGTTTTGAAGGACAAATTGAATTTGGGTAAATGTGGAGGAGAGAATTGGATATTCCAAGCAAAGGACCAGCATGCATGGAGACTTGTGAGTAGGAATATTTAGGCAAACCACAGCCATAAATATGGTTTAAATCAATGGCTGTGAATCCCTGCCTGTGGCTGATAGGCTCTGTAAGAGAGAGGGTAGGGGTTCCGTCTCTTTGCAGGATGCCATTGCTTTCTACCCCCTCCATCAGTAGGGCCCTATTGGAGGGGACTTCATGCCCTCCAGTGGTGACCACCCGCTGTTTCCCCAGTGCCTCGGTTCAGTCTGCATTGAAAAGTCATGTGCTGAAGGGTCCTTCCTTGTTTGGTCATCACATCAGAAGCAGCTTCCTCCCCACCTGCTGCTGCTTTTGCTGCTCATTGTTTTCACTTCACTTCCTAAATGATTCTATTCCCTTGAAATGTTTATGTCTCTAATTTTTATTAGTTATATTTCTAATTTTTAGTCCATGTTGGTTTCTTTTTTGCCACAAAAAAGGAAAAAAAAACCCCAAATCAAGTCTTGCTGTCTTATCACATTTTTATAAAGTTAAATCATTTCTCTTAAAAATAAATCAACAGATATTATTTTACTGTATTGTAGTTTCTGTAAAGTCAGGGGTCGAGTTCATCTGACTCATTTCCTAAGCCTAGCATCGTGCCTGGCACTTGGCATGTACTCAGTAAATAAACAAAGACCCACGCTATGCCAAGCATTGCACAAAATACTGAGAATACAGGCAGAGAATACCACCTCAAAGAGCTCATAGTCAAAAGGTGTGTGTGTGTGTGTGTGTGTGTGTGAGAGAGAGAGAGAGAGAGAGAGAGAGAGAGAGAGAAACAGAGGGGAGAGGGAGAGAGAGAAACATAGCATGGTATTACATGGTAATACTCTTGTACGGAAAGTGTGAGAGGTGCATTAATGGAGGCTTTATAGGAGGACATTGATATCTTCGGAAGATGAGTGGCATCCAGAAGAATGCATGGAAGCTTGTGCCAGACAGATAAAGAAGGGGAGAAAGGGGTTCTAGACAGAAGGTATTCTAAGTGCATAGACATGGATGTTTGAAAGTACATAAATGTTGGAGAAATTATTAGATCCCTGATACATTTATGGATAACAGAGAGGGGAGAGATGAGAATGGAGATTTAGATGGAGGACATTTCTTAAAAGATCTTATCTGGTGTGCTAAGGAATTAATGGGTTTATTCTGAGGCCCTGGGGTGCACTGAGAGATTATGAAGAGAACAGTTGATGTCGAAGTGATACTCGAAGGCATAGTTGCCAGACAGACTGAGGCTGCAAAGGCTCAGCTTCCTGCACACTAGACACATACTTAGATCTCTCAGGAAATTCCCAGGAAAATCCCTAAGAGTGATTATTTAAAAAAATTTATTTGCTTGCTTCTCCATTATTTGATTTCACTCTTTGGAGGCTAGATACTCTCATTTCTATATGGAAATCTTGCCCTTTCCTTCCCTAGTTAAAGTTATTAAGAGAGACCATGATGTATCATATAATTGTACACTCGAGACCTATATAATCTTATTAATCAATGTCACCTCCATAAATTCAATTTAAAAGAAAAGAGACCATGAAAATTTTCCACTACTAAAACCATTGGTAGGCACGAGAGGCACCCCATGTTAACAGTAAAAAACGAGACATAATTTAAACTCAGTTATTTTGCTTCCTCTTTATAAAACTTGGGGCATGTTCATCAGTATATCTAAACTTGAGTTTCTTCATCTGAAAAATAAGGCTAAAAGTTCATAAGAAAATGCATGCATTTAATAATTTTGTTGGGTTCATTTTTAATCAACAGATGTTGAAAGGATTTTTTTCAAGTCTGCTTTTTTATATTTGCAAATAAGAAATTTTCTATCAAACAAATCATTTTTCCAATTTTTTAAGGGATAATGATAGTTTTTTTGAAGCTGTAATTTAAAATTTCCTTTCAGTTAAATATAATTCTAAAAATGGCATATCTCTACATATGCTTGCTTGGTGAAATTGACTATTACTTGCTCGTTTCTAGAATGTGACATAAGTGAGAATAAGACAATTACAGACAATTGTGGTATATAAATTGCCATATAAAGCCGGTGAGAGTGTATGGTGTAGTCAGATTTTTTAAAAAGTTTCAGGTAGTTAAGTTTTTTTTCTTCTGGTTTTCATTTTGTTATTGATCTCAAAGGAAACAAAGTACCAACTAACCATGTTTATCTCAAACATTTTTTATCCACATGTCTTCAAATATAACCACAATACTTGAAACAGCTGAAGTATCTGATGTTGGGAGTTCATAAATTGCATTATAAATACGGACGCCATGTGGGAAAGGCAGCAAAAACCGTCAACAGCGTGAGAGCATTTACTGGATATTGATGGTTGCACTGGTGCTATAGAGGCGCCACAGGGGTTAACAAAAGTGAGAAAGAAAATGTTTTCTATGCTTTCAGGCAGCCTAAAATTTATCTAGATGGTCCTACCACAAATATTTTTTTTAAATGTGACTTTTTACTTTTCCATCACAGTTCACATGCAATATCACAACAGTTTTGGATGAACACAACATGGTGATTAGGCACTTACATAACTTACCCAGTGATCACCCAATAAATCTAGTACCCATCAGGCACCACACATAGCGATCACAATATTTTTGACTATGTTCTCCATGCTGTACATCTCCGTGACTGGTTTGTGATTACCAATGTCTATTTCTTAGTCTCGTTCCCTTTTTCTTCCAGCTTGTCAATCCCACTCACCCCTGGCAACCATCCATTTGTTCTCTACATCTATGAATTTGTTTTCATTTGTTCACTTATATTTGTTTTCTTAGATTTCACACATAAGTGAAATCGTATAGTATTTGTTAAATACCATTTTGAAGAGGAATAAAGGTAGCGCACTTGGGAATATGGCGTTGCCTTGATGATGGGTCTAACATTACCGAAGAATTGTGTGTTCAGAGCTGGAATCTTAGAGACCATTGTGTTCTCCTAGACAAATGGAAGCTTTTCAGTTGGCCAGGTTTATTCATTATTAACTTGGCAGTGAAAAATGATTTACAAGCTCATTTTGCATTGGATTTGAAATTTTAAAAAATGCAAACAAAGCAATTTGGGTTTTTCATAATCCCTTTTATTACAGGAGTTTTCTTCCACGACTGTTTGGTGACCAATATGTAGTTTATTTCTCCAACCACATTACTTGAAAGAGCAGCAACTACAAAGAGCAGATGAAAAGGAGCAGGGGAAAGACGTGGGATGTTCTGTTCTGCTCCTTGGCTCAAAAGTAGGACGGGGGGTGGTTTTCCGGAAATCAGCAGCAGCTGAATGGACCCATTGTTTTTTTTTTTTTTTTTCAGACTTATTAAGGAATTCTAAGGTGAAAGTGATTTGTAAAGCAGCTCTGTTTAGGAGGAGCTTTATTGAAGTTTTTTATTACTTCGGTGGGCTGTAGTTTGACATGTGGTGATAACCAGCAGCCTAGCCAGCCCCAGCTGTTGAATTTGCAACTAGTGTACAGTTCCGCTCAGTTATGTCTTTCCAAGGGGCCTTTCCACCCATCATTTCTGTGCTTTAGGTTTCTATGACATGACATTGTTTTTAACTAGATGGCAGACAATTTCTCCTTCTCTGGATAATATCTCCACATCCAGCATAACATCTTCAGCAGTTTTCAGAAGTGAGCTTATATGACATACTTATTTTCACAGTTGTAAACAACTATAAATGATTTGTTGAGAAATATATACCCATTGCAGTGTAAATGCGAATTTATTTTATTTTTTGCAAGTCTCAATTGTTAGCCTTGCTATAAGAATCTCCTGTTAGCTGTCCTGAATAATGCCTTGGATAGTTTCTATGGCTTTCTAGTCATTTTCAGTTAGCTTAGTTTAGTGTGGTTGAAAACTTCACTCTCATGTCTGAGTCAAGGCTCCCTCCTCCTGTAGTGTGGGATAGAGCTGAACTCTTGAGTTTATTGTAAGGCAGAGGTCTGGCTTGCCTCAGAGATACCTTCTTGCTTTACTCTTCGCGGTTATACTCGTTTCATTGGGGAAAGGTGGGCAGAATGAAGGAATAAGGAGGCAGAGATGTTGTACAGCTGGTTTCATTCTGGTTATGCTGGAAGGTGCCTCTGCTGTCCGTGTTGTGCATCATAGCTCTGTTGGTCTTGGTGGCTTTTGTGAATGTGGAGTGATGTCCACATTGGGGCAGTGGATGGTCTTTTTTGGACAGTGGTGAGATTTATGCTTGTGCCCTCTATTTCCAAGGACCCCTTCATTTGGGGGAAGTCAGACCTTTCTTCAATTCTGTACCTCCCTTCTTCTGTATGGGTGTCCCATCACAGGAATCCATGAGAACCTTCAAGGTCCTCTCCAGTGCCTTCTGAGAGGCGATAGTAAGGAACACAGTTTCTCTTTTGTTCTCCAAAGCAGACTGTACCATAGTCTCTAAGCCATGATGTCAGCCACTCCATTGGGCTTTCCACCTGCAGAAATCTTTCAGAAAAGGGTCACATACCCCTGCAACTTTAAGGGCTATATTATCCCTCATCTTGCTCAACTTCAGGACAGCACTAGCTCAGGCCTGCCAGTTCTTTGACCATAGGAAGCCTTTAGCTAGGGTGGGTGTCAGGACTTCCCAGTATCTCTGAAGGAGTCTCTTGGAGCCTCTCTCACTTAGTGCCAGCAAGGGGGGAGCACAGGGAGAGGAGGGACCAGCCTCCCCGCACGAGCTCTGCACTCCCCGAAGCTTGTAGGGACTGACAAGCTTCACTACACTTGGTTGACTATTTAAATATTTGTTAAATTATATTTCAACAGGTGGGCATGGGGGAAGATTGTGGGAATTTTAGATAGAGAAACTAAAATAGAAACCAAGGTAAAAAATCATAGGATGGGTTTAGACATAAAGAAAAAGTCCATTTTTGCTGTGGCCTAGGCAGGTAAATTGCAGAAAGGAGAAAAATTTGGGACATAGTATGAATGGCCTTGAATGCTAGGTCCAAGAGCTTCAAATTAATTTGATTTAGGAAGAGGTTTGAAGCCATTAAATGGTATTAGCCAGGAGAGGAGTATAATTATGAGTTTTGTTTATAAGCTATCATTTTGTCAATCATGAGCCTTTCTCTTTGCCTCCTTCCTTCCTGAATGTCTCTCAGCAAATGTCAGCTGCAACAGAACGGACTTTAGCTCTCAGCCCACTGCACACTGTCGACTTGGCTGCATCTCCTGCTCCTTCTTTATTGTCATGTCCACTTTCATGTAACTGTGGCACACGGAGAACTCAGGAAGAGACAGTGTCAAGGGAAAGTCTGAAATGCGGAACCTCTTTAGTATCATCATTCACTATCAAGTCCTTAGCTTGGACCATCTGGACATTTAGCTTGGTCGATATAATGAAGAGCTGAGTAATGTCAGGGGTACAACTTCATCAAAATTAAATGAACAGAGACTAATGTATTAATCACTTTTTGTGAATTCATTAATTTTTAAGTTAATTATGAGGCATCATTTTTAAACAGTGAATGGGTCCATTCACAATATACACTGTGAAGAATTTTGACGGAGGTGCACAACTGTGAAACACCATCCACAATCAACACGAAGAGCTTTTCGTTATCCCTGAGCCTTTTGTGCCAAGTTTCAGTCACTCCCCATGCTCTGCTGCTAGGCTCAGGCAGCCACTGATATGCTTTCTCTCACTATAGATTAAACTTCCTTTCTAAAGCTTTTTTATGAATGGAATCATATAGTATATTCTCTTTTGTGGATGGCTTCTCCTGTCCAAAAAATGTTTCTGAGGTTCACTCATGTTGTTTCACATCTCAGTACATCTATACATTTTTATTGCTGACAATATTTTATTGCATTGATATATTACAAATCATTCATTCACCTGCTGATGAATATTTGAGTTGCTTCTAGCTTTCAGCTATTATGAGTGAAGGTACTCTGAATATTTATGTACGAGTCTTTATGTGGATTAAGTTTCCTTTTCTCTTGGTACATTAGCCAGGGTTCAGTCAAAGAGATAGAAACCAAACAGCAGTTTGAAGAGGGAAAGTTTAATTGAAAAATATTAAAATCATTAACTAGCAGGTAATTATAAATAGGAAGTTATTATTATTTTTACTTCATTTTAGTTGTTGATCTTTTTACAGATGACCTCATCCTCCACTTTGCTCAGTGCCCCAGCCCACCCCAGCCCACCCCACCTCCCTTTCCCTCTGGCCATCGCCACACTGTTGTCTGTGTCTATGGCTCATCCACACTTGTTCTTTGACTGATCCCTTCACCTTCCTTCATCCAGTTCCCCCTCCCTGTGCCCCTCTGACAGCTGTCAGTCTGTTCCATGTATCCACGCCTCTGTTTCTACTTTTGTTCATCAGTTCATTTTGTTTGTTGGATTCCACATGTAAGTGAGATCATATGGTATTTGTCTTTCCCTGAGCTGCATCAGCGAAGGGCCCTGACTGGCATTTCACCACAAAGCTGCCTGATGGAGTGCCAAGTGAAGCTGCCCTTGAGAAAGCGCCAGATGCTTTTGGTCACTCGGTACTTCAGGAAAAAAATGTGTGCCCTGTAGGAGCCTGGTGTGAGTAGTGCACTAGAACCAGAAAGAGAAACCCCTTTCCTCTCCATTGTGTTGAGTTGGCTAAAAAGTCCATTTAGTTTTTTCCATAAAATAAAAGACACAGTTTTCAGGTTCACCAATAACTTTATTGATTTGGATATTTTAAGTTACGTCAGCTATCTCCTGCTATTGGCTTCTAGTGAGTAGAGGCCAGGGGTGCTGCTAAACATCTTCCAATGCATAAGACAGCCCCATAGCAAAGAATTATTTGGCTAAAATGTCAGTAATACCAACAGACTTCACAAATCACTTTTTGACATGTTTGATCAGTCACAGCACCTTCTCCACACACTGAACAAATCTTTCTTTTTTGCATTTCAGTTCCGTTTTTGCCTTTCTTGAAATAATAAAGCATAATATGCTGAAAATGTTGCACATCTTCTTCCATCTTCAGTATTACAATGGCTGCACAAAAATTCAGCAATTCTGATACGTTTTTTTAAAATGCACGCTGATATGACAGCTGTCATAATACAAGCTAACAAAATTGTTTTGAATGAAGTTAAAGGCAACTGAACAGTATGAGAGCCATTGTATTGAAAAGGCTAAATGAACTTCTCGCCAGCCCAATATCTCCAAAACCCTCTACTGCAAAGCTTAACATCAGGAAAAGGAGAAACATTTACAGGATTTAGCTCTGCTATCACAGATCAGGCAATGAAAGGTGGACGTGGAGCTCGGAGTCGATAAAGTGGTCACTGGCACACTTGGTAAATACATAGGGTGGAAGTGCTGAGTCATGTTACTACTGTGCATTTAACTATATAAGGAACTTCCAAACTATTTTCCAACGTGCTTGTACCATTCACATTCCCACCAACCAGAAAAGTGTGAGAGTTTCATTGGCTCCACGTTATCACTACCACTTGGTATTGTCAGTCTTGTTACCTTTAGTGATTGTAGTGAATTTGGTATGGTAGATTTTGGGGCATATTTTTTTAGTTTTAATGAACATTTTCTGGATGGCAAATGATGTTGATAACATTTTTATTCGCTGATTGGCCATTTGTATGTGTTTTAAAGAATGTTATTTTCAATTACAATGACATTCAATATTAGTATATATAGCATAGTGGTTAGACAATTATATAATTTATGAAGCGATTCCCCCTGATAATTCTTGTACCTGGCCCCATACATAGTTTTACAGTATTAGCGACTTCCCAGTGTATGTCCTTTATATCACTGAGACTACTCTGTAACTACCAATTTGTACTTCTTAATCTCTTCGCCTTTTTCGCCCATCTCTCCAATCCCCTCCCACCTGGCAACCCTCAGTTTGTTCTCTCTATGAATCTATTTCTGCTCTGTTTGTTCATTTATTTTGTTTTTTAGATATATAAGTGAAATCATATGGTACTTGTCTTTTTCTGTCGGACTTATTTCACTTAGCATAATTCCCTTCAGCTCTATCTGTGTTGTTGCAAATAGTAAGATTTCATTCTTTTTTATGGTCAATTTCATATATGTATAAAATGTGTTATATATATGAATATATATCTCACATCTTCTTTATTAATTTGTCCACTTGTCTATTGATGGGCACTTAGGTTGCTTCCATATCTTGACTGTTGTAAATAATGCTGCAATGAACATACATCTTTTCAAATTATTGTTTTGGATTTCTTTGGATAAAAACCCAGAAGTAGAATTGCTCAGTTATAATTTTTCTTTATTGTAATTTAATTTTTTGAGGAACCTAAATACTGTTTTCCACAGTGGCTGCACCAGTTTGCACTCCCACCAACGGTGCACAAGGGCTCCCCTTTCTCCACACCCTCGCCAATTTGATTGTGGATTTATTGATGATAACCATTCTGACAGGTGTGAGGTGCTATCTCATTGCGGTTTTAATTTGAGTTTCTCTGATGAATAGTGACACCGAACATCTTTTCATATGTCTATTGACAGTCTACATACATTGTTAAATTTGTTCAGAAGCAATTCATGGTTTTGAATGCTATTTTACACAGTATTTAAAATTTTATTTTCCAACTCTTTGTTGCTAGTATATAGAAATGAAGTAGATTTTTAAGTAAACTTGTTGACATTAAATAAGACCTTGATAAATTTATTTATTCTAGAATCTTTTT